>JANHGB010016195.1:0-25603 GCA_026283785.1 Coracopsis vasa | reverse complement strand
CCAGGTTGGACACAGGGGCTTGGAGCAAGCTGCTCCAGTGGAAGGGGTCCCTGCCCGTGGCAGGGGTTGGAACTGGAGGAGCTTTAAGATCCCTTTATCCCAACCCATTCCATGATTAAAAAGGGCTTTGCTGCAGGTTGTGGGAAGAATGAGGATGTTTGGAAGCGATGGGATGAAGCGTTGCTGGTGGTCAGGCAGTGCATGGAGAAGATGAAGGCACTGATTGCAGCTGGTGCTGAGGGTCTGACTGTAATGCATAAACTGAGCATGTGCCAAGGAGAGGAGCCCTTTTGTGGAAGTGTTGGAGGTTTTGGTTGAAGCGGAGCTAGTGGCTCTCCAGCACATCACTGTGCTCCTGATTCCTGCCTGTGGCTGTCCCATCACCTGATGGTGGTGACGTGGAGTGACGAGTGTCTGTGCCAGGAGCCTCCATGGATCACTGTGGGCTGTCTCCTGGGTCTGTCACGGTGATCCTGCAGGATCAGGGCATTTCCAGGAGCGATAGCTGTCCCCAGCACACCGGATCAGGCAGATCTGCCCCCAGTTCTGCACAGCCTATTCTGAATGCTGCTATTAGGTGCTTTGTGAAGGTTTCTAAGAGCACCTTCCAGCAGAGGCACCCAGGGCTGCTGTTCCTGTCGTCAGGGGTGTATCAGAGATGACTTGGTCTGACCTTGGCTGTGTTTACATGTTTTCTAGACTGTTTAATCTGAGGTAGGTGCGGGGGGTTTGTTTGCATTGTGGAAGTGTTTTATCAAAGGGAAATGTCTATCTTTGAACTCCTGCGGGTACTGATGTGGTGGGTGAAGGTTTCTGGTTGGGTTACTGGTGAGGAACCGGGGATCTGTGCCTCAGAAGCTGTTCGCAGGGCTCCGAGTGGAAAACTGGTGACTTCAGGGAGTTCCTCTTTACCTGCCTGCTGCAGACCTCACTGTATGATCATACCCAGCATGGAACAGGGTGCCCTGGGACTGCCTCATCCCTGGCAGTGTTCAAGGTCACGTTGGACGGGGCTTGGAGCAATCTGCTCTAGTGGAAGGTGTCCCTGCCCATGGCAGGGGGCTGGAACTGGATCAGCTTTAAGGTCCCTTCATCCCAAACCATTCCGTGATGCTATGATTCCATGTCACTCCAGCTTTGCCTGTGTGCCTGTTGATGGTCTCAGAGGTGGTGGCACCTTCAGCAGCTGCTTGCAGGAGATTGCATAGGTGATTGCAGAGCTTTTGTGTGGGGATGGAGCCCTGAGGGGTGAAGGTGGGTCCGTGTGAGTGGGGAACAATGGCAGGAGAAGGGATGTACAGATGGCATGTGCTGATAGTGCCCACGTTGGTGGCCCTCATCAGGACACCCCAGGGGAGGGCAAATGTCCTTTTGTTCTGAAGGGAAGGATGGACCACAGCTATTAAGAGATGATGGGGGCAGATAAAGAACAGGCCTGGAGGCACCAACCAGCAGGATGAAGAAACAAAAGACTCCTGATGACTCAGAAGGTGGGGTGGGAGGGTGGAGGAGAGATGATGGTGTCAGCTCCTGAGGGGCCCTGCAATCCCAGTGTGGTCTGACACCTAAGGAGCAAGCTGGGACAAGTGCTGAGCACCAGACAAGCAAGTGTCTCCTTCCAGGAGCTGCTGTAGCAAACATCAGGGCTGTGCTAGGGCTTTCTGGAAGACGAGGAGCATCCTTCACACCAGTGTCACACACAGTTCAAGGCTTTCACTTGCTGCAGGTGCCAGGGGTTGTGTTGGAAGGGCCTGACGTGGGGGGTCACTGTGTGTTCGTGATGTGGAGGGCAGGACCTGCTGGCCACTAAGCCCTCGTTAACATCAACCCAAGAGACCTGGTGTTTGGATAGGTCTTTTGTGTGTCCCTTTAGGAGACAGTGGTTACTGTGGCACGAGCTTCTGGGTGTTAGGCAACTGTTAGGCAAGGTGCTGGCCCTGGTCTTTGTTTCTTCATTTGGGTATGTTACAGCTGCAGCCTGTGTTGCCCTTGAGATAACAGGGTGGCCCATGCTGCCTGGAGCACCCTCAGGACCATTCTGTTATCAGGGCAGGGGCTTCTTCTGATTAAATCACTTACTCAGGCTTTTCCTGGCCTTGATGCAAACAAATTCCTGGCTGTTTACTCACTCCGTGGCTGTGAGTTGGATGCTTGGTTATCAACACGTGCAACCGTGGCTTTATTGCTCCTTCTGCTGCCTTGTATCACAAATCCCCATAGGTTGTCCTTGTGGTTGCATGAAACCTGGTGAGATCACCTCAACCCATGTGTCTTGTGGCCTGAACGGTGCGTGGACGCTCGGATGGATGTGTTTTGGGGTTACAGGGCTACGAGGGTGTTAACGTGAAGAAACCACTTGTGTTTTATCATAACATGACGTTTCCTGCTCAGAATTTGACCCTGGCCAGAGCGTTGCTGTAATAATAAGCACAGGCCTAGAACAAGATGATCACAGAGTATTTTGGGAGGTATCTTTTAGCCCGATTTCATTGTTCCTTGTGAAGCCCAGCCCAAAGGCAGGATAAATACCACGAGCATCCTGTGCTCCTGCTCTGTGCCATTGAGAACAGCATGAGAAATCACTGCAGAAAGGCCCAGCCCAGTGTGCTGAGCTGATCTTGCCATGCTTGTGCAGGGTAGGAGAGGGAAACCAAACCTGTGCACAGCAGTGTTGGGCAGCCAGTGATGTTTCAGGTCATTCTGCCACGTTCCCCTCCTTGCCAGCTGAAACCATAAAAAGCTACGCAGGCAGAAAATGCCTTCACCCTGTTGGTGACATGGACACCACGGGGCAGTGCCGTTAGCCGTTCTTCCACCACCGGCTGCATCCAAAGGGGTGATGGAAGAACAGAGGCTTCGTGGCATGCCTGGGCAGGGAAACCCTGACTTCCCCTTCCTCCAGCCCTGCCCACCACAGCGTTGTCCCGGCCTTCTCCTTCGGTCACTCCTTGTTGCTGTTCCAGATGTTTTCCCCAGGTTCCGTGAGTCCAGGTGTCATCTCCACCAGCGTCCGATGGAGAGCTGGGCTGGCTGTGAGTGTAGATGCGTGCCAGGGGTTAGTGGTGGCCTCGGCAGTGCTGGGGCATTGGTTGCATGGGATGATCTTAAAGGTCTTTTCCAACCTGGTTGATTTTGTGATTCTAAGTGACACGGGGGAGGTCCGGGAGAGCGTTCTCAGCTCATGCATGGGTTTGGGTCAATGGTTTATAGGGCTGCTGGCCTCCCCTGGCCATACAGACAGGCATGAATTGGTGTGGAGTGAACTTCCTGAGGTTTGTGAATCAGGGAATCAATGAGGTTCTCTGGCCCCGCTCCAGCACCTCAAGGTCTCTCTTGTAGTGAGGGGCCCAGAGCTGAACACAGGATTCGAGGTGCGGCCTCACCAGTGCCCAGTGCAGGGGCACAATCCCTGCCCTGGCCCTGCTGCCGCACTGGTGCTGGTACAGGCCAGGATGCTGGTGGCTTCCTGGCTTCCTGGGCACAAGCTGCTCATGCTCAGCACCATCAATCAGCTCCCCCAGCTCCTTTCCCATGAGCAGTTTCCAGCCGCTCTTCCCCAAGCCTGGAGCACTGCAGGGGGTTGTTGTGGCCCAAGTGCAAGACCCAGCACTTTGCCTTCTTGACCCTCATCCCACTGGCCACAGCCCATGGATCCAGCCTGTCCAGATCCCTCTGCAGAGCTTCCTGCCCTGCAGCAGATCAGCACTCCCACCCAGCCTGATGTCATCTGCAGATTCACTGAGTGTGCCCTCGATCCTCTCATCCAGATCATCATTAAACAGCACTGGCCCCAGTACTGAGCCCTGAGGGACGCCACTAGTGATCGATCACAAACTAGATGTGGCACCATTTACTACCACTCTTTGGGCTCTGCTGTCCAGCCAGTTTCCAACCCAGCGAAGAATCCACCTCTTAAGGCCATGAGCAGCCAGGAAAACACTGTGGGAGACAGTGTCCAATGCTTTACTACAGTCCGAGCAGACAATGTCCACAGCCTTTTCCTCATCAACCAGGCTGGTCACCTTGTTGCAGGAGATCAGGTTGGTTAAGCAGGACCTGCCCTTCGTGAACCCTTACTGGGCGGGCCTCGTCCCCCGTTTTCCCACAGGTGCTGTGAGATCTCACTCAGGATGGTCCGTATGCTCCATGACCTGTCCTGGGATGTGGCCTGTGTACGGCGTAAACCTCAACATCTAAAATGAGCAGTGTTGAGCAGGGAAGCTGGACTGAAGTCTGGTTTCGATGCTAACTGGTCCTTAGTCTGTGACTGGAAACAGGATCATCTTGCAGCTCATGCTTTCATTGCCTTCCTCTGAATAGTGAAAAGGTTTTGTTCTGTGGCTGCATCTAATAAAATGAGGTGAAAATGGGTGCGTCCTCGTATTTAGGACAGCATTCAGCTGACAGAGCGGCAGGAGATCTATGCACAGAGCACTCCGGGCTTTGCTGTCAAGTCTCCAGGTGCTCAATATAAACAAAATGGGGATTGGCTCAGCCTTGGGCTGTTGTTGCCCATGAGCAGCTGCCCCCAAGGCACTGTAGAGGAGAACGTTGCACAGTTTCTGCTAAAAAAGCTGGTCTTTGGAAGCTACAGCGTTGTTTCCCTGGAAAATAGGAGCATCAGGTACAAGCAGACCTGGCACGGCTTCAGAGGCTACTGGTAGCCACAACTGTTACCATATGGCTGTAAATGCTGACTGGCAGATAACTGCAGAGCACATGGGACAGAGTTTTATGTAAGACACTGAGGGTGCGTGGGAGAGAAACTGGTCTGCAGTATGTAAGTGTGCGTCTGGAAGATGGGGTTATACAGACTGTGGGATCTTTGGGGTTTCCTAGGAGTGGAAAAGGCACTCGCTTGTTGTACTGAAAAATCTCATTGACAAGGGCCTTGTAAATGGTAGTAACAATTCCACCTGAGCAACCTGTGCTGCAGTGGAGGCCCTTCTCTTCGCTCTCCTTCCTTGCCTTTGCTCAAAATGCCTTTACCTCTTGCCTCCTCCCATGCTGTGGCAGTTGGGAGTTCTTTGGTCGGGCATGGAACCTCGATCCAAGTCAATGAGAGCTGGCTGCAGCGTGGCTGTTCTGATGGTAATGGACACAGCAGCTGGCCAGGATGACATTTCTTCAAGTGAGTTACTGCCTGATTCTGAACTACTAATGCTCCTTAGCCAGTTGAGCAAGTTGTTGTGGGCTGGAGTGTGAATGTGGGATCTCTTGCATAAGCAGGTTAAAACGGCGTGCTTCTGGGTGCGATTAATGTTTCAGGATAAATCATTCCAGGAGGGTGTTAAATACAAAGTTGTGTCTCTCTCAAATCAAACCCACTCTCCTGTGCTCACAACCGTGGGCTTGCCTCTGCTGTCAAAGCTGAGGAGGTCTCTGTCTGAACCGGGGGGATACTGAGTTGAGTTTCTCCGTGGGTTAGCCCAGTTTAACAGGTCCAGGATATTGACTGACAGTGGGAAAGGGCGCGTCTGGCACTTTCCTTTCCTTGTCTGGCTAAGGGGAGGCTGTGTGTTGTACATGGGTGTGATGTGCTCTCCTTGCATAGCACAGCAGCTTGTCGCTGCTCTGTAACTTTTGCTAACTAGGGGTAAATACGTCCTTGTTTCTCTCAGAAATGAAAGAAGACATGTCTGATGCAGTTTTCAAAACTCGGCTGTGGTACCTAAATCCTTATAGGAGGATATATGTTCCAAGTAAACCACACTTTTACTATTCCTCTCTTTTCAGGGATCCCTTGCTATATGTGTTTCTGTGGTTATTCACCCCTGAATGTGCTGATGGCATGGGCCACTGCTCAGAGGCACTTTGCTCTATGGCAAGTGGAGATGTCAGTGATTCTAGGTGGGGACTAAGTGTCTCAGGCTGTTGGTGCTGATGGGATCTTCCGGCCCTCTGAAGCAGGACTGCACTGCACTCCTGTTGGTGAGCTCTGGGCAGCACTGCCTAGGTGGCTGGAGGTCTTGGGGCATGAGCAGGAAAGCTAACCACCCTTTTGGGTGGTAGTGCAACATAGAGATAATGAGTTCTAGCTCAGGGAATTTCTAAGGGGACTTCTCGAAGTATAGCTATGGAGCATCCTGTTTATAAAACCATTTCCTTTTTCTGGTCCTTCACAGCTGGTAAGGCCTTGGTAGAAACCTTCTGAAAAACAATTTAAGCTCCTCAGGAGCAGCTGGGTCCTGCTACAGCTGAGCCCAGAACACTGGTTTAAGTCATCAACAAAAGGCCATCCTTACTGGCAGGAGCACACCGACAACCACCTTGTTTGCCTGCTGTGCTACTCCCCTCTATACAGATCACTGTGAAAGCTCTTGTCTCTCCATCACCCTCCAGCCCCACAGTTTGAGCAAGGGCCCAAGGCCCTTGATCACTTGTCAGACCCTTTGATGCTCCTGGTCCCTCTCTCAGTTGCGACACTAGTCTGCTCCCCACCTTGCTGTACCACTTCTGATGATGGGTTACTGTAAGGCATTTATATTGAGTTTTCATTGCGCCTCAGTGGTGCTGGCCCCCACTGTGCATGTGTTGTGTACAGAGTAGCTGGTAAATTGCTGTGATTTCCTGGCCAACAGGTTAAAATACTCACTGGAGTGTCCAGTAGCTGCTTCATGAGCAGCTGAGCTTGCTGTGCACTGGGGACTGGAGCTTGTGAGAGGTGGCTGGGGCAGGCAGGAGCTTTGGCCGAGGTGAGTTGTCAGGATGCAATTTAAACTTTTGCTCTTGAGTTGGCAGAGCTTTGCTGCCCCTTAGCACCTCTGCAGAAGGGAGATGTGAGGAAGAGTCTGGAGTACTACTGAGTATGAGGCTGCAGCCTGGTACCTCCAGTGTGATTGATGGGCTGCAGGTCAGGACCCATCTCTCCTGCTTGGACTCTGCCGGTGCAGTGAGATACACTGAAGGGCTGGTGGTTCGAGCTCCGCGCTGAACTGCAGGTGCAAGGTTTCCTTCCCTGCCCCCACCTTGAGCAGGGAGTTAGGCTCGATTTTTCACCGCAGCAAGTTAATAATTACTGCAGGCACCCGCAGGCAGTGCAGCGCCTTTCTGCTGTCCCCATGGAGTGAGCCCACAGTGCCATTCTCTCTCTGTTAGCTGCATAGCTGGAGGGTTACCTGGGCTGCAGACTGATACTACTGAATGCTGCCTATGAGCCCCGGAGTCAGCCTTTAGAGTGGGTTTGCCTGAATGTTTATGCAGATGCCTCAGTTTTGCTTGCCTGAAGTGGTCCCAGAGTGGCCAAGTGTAAAAACTTCTAAAATCCTCTTGGCTGATCTGTTACAGTTTGCTTTAGCGCTGTGAAAATGGTGCCGTGCAAGTCCTGTGCCGGTGATGCCGCTCTGGTGGGATCAGGTTTTTGTTACTCGATAGTGGTGTTGTCTGGCTGTGTTCTGGCCGATTTGTGTTACCTGCTGAACCAAAATGAATAACCTCCTTCCTCTGCTTCTCTTCTCAGGCTGCTCTTGTTTAATGGCTTTGCTTTTTTTTTGTTAGGATTTTTGTTGCCACGATACTACAGCGAGGAAGATGAGAAGGTTCTTAAGACCCGGACATGATCCAGTGAGAGAGAGGCTTAAACGTGACCTTTTCCAGTTTAACAAGGTACGGCACTTTCCTCAAACTCCAAGGCACGTGTGTGCAAGGCAGATCCCTCCTGAGCCACTGCACAGTGCAAACGGGAGGGAAAACTCCTCGAGTGTGGTTGGAAAAGTTGTATTTCGGAGAGGTGGTTTATACTCTCCTTCAGTTCTGTCCTTTCTTCCCCTCTGTGCCTGACGAGTTTTCTTCATGAGCGTGGTCTCAATTCTGGCTTTCCTCCTTTAGAAAGGATATTGTCTCGCTGTGGAGTGGCACTTGCTGTAAGATGAGATCTGCACAGAAGCTTTTATGTACTCTTGAGTATTCTGTAGCTTGTCCTGCTATGTACTGTGACTACTTCTGTTACAGGTAGTCTTTGCAGCACCACTCTGAAAGTATATTTTCTAAATATACACAAAAGCCACAGCTCATGATGCAGCTGAATTCAGAGTTCTTTGTGCTTATACTTCGAGTTTATAAGTATGCCTCTGCTTTTAAATGTGAATTTAAAAGTCTGCAGCAGAAATGTGGTGGCACCGAGGCAGCACAATGGTCATTAATAATGAATTTGTTATTATCTTAGTCTGTATCTAGGCTTTTTCCTCCTCTTTGTGAAGAGGGAAGAACAATGGCTGTGCTATTTATCCAGCTTTCTGCGCATTTTTCTTTTGAGCCCTGGCCAGGAACATAGTGCTTTCATCTTTGTAAATGCCTGCTATTAATTCATTGCTAGGCTAATGGCTACGTACACCTTTATTGGATATCAGAAATATATTTGTAGGTTTTGTATTTCCAAGGTTTAAATGGAATTTTGCTGGAAAGGATAATGGATAAATGAAGTCAGCCTAGGAAATAACCTCTTTGATTCATTAAAATTGTAGTGTAGAGAGAGACTTAAAGGGGAACTTTGGATATTTGAGATGAGTGATTTAATGTAATTTGGTACTAAACCACGCCATTTCCATGCATACCTCCCTCCCACTGGGGAGACAAAAGGAACTCAGGAGTGCTTCAGACCTATTTTCTGTTTGCTACCATGAGGGAATGCTAGCGCAGATACAGTAAAAATTTCACAACGTGAAGGCCAGGATGGAGTAGCTTGCGTTCAGCTGAATGCAGTGTCAGCTTCGGAAAAGACATCCAGGGATGGGTCAGAATTGCTTTTAAGTGTATGAAATTGTATATACCTTGGAAAAACCTTTGCTGTTTCAGGGATGTCTCTTCCTTGAATATGCTTTTCTCTTATGAGGACCTTTGGCTAAACTTTACCTGCCAGAGACAGGCTAATTTGGATGATGCAAAGCAGGGTTGAAAGAACCAGCTGTTGAAGCAGAGGGAAACATCCAAATATATTAGAAGTTGGTATCAGGATTTGTGACTCCATTTGATTCAGTCCTGAAGGTAAATATTGCATCTTGTTTCTAGGGAGGCTACTGCTTTGGACACTTCTTAATGGTTTATTCTTATTAGCAACTTGGTAATGAAAGGCCTTGTAAAATGCATTTGCACTTTTAAGTCACAGTAACTTGTTCTTTTCTATCAAGAATCAGAAAGGGAATTAACATTATACCATTACATTATACCAGAATCTTTTACATTATACTTTTTTCTTGCATAAAGTTGCCTCATTTTCCAAGTCTTGTGTGTCCCATTCTGGTATTTCCAGAGATAATGGGTCATTTGAAAGCCTCTACCCTTTGAATACAGTAAACATCTACTCACATATAGGTAGACTGAGAAGATCTGGGAAAGTCAGACGTGTTGAAGGCTGTGGCCTCAAGCTGCCAAGAAATATAGCACCTCGTATGCTAAGACTGTCCTCCCCTAATGTGCTGGTAAAGCAAGAGCATTAGTGCTGGTGCGCAAGTTTTTAAACACTTGTTTGAGGTCTTTGAAACACTTCTGGTTAAGAACCTGCTTGGGAAATATTTTGTGGGGCTGTGAAGTTGCTGATCAGAGCAATGGGATGTTGTGCTTGCACCTCCAGTGTGTGGTGCTGGTAGTGACTAAATCAAGGTCTGTACCTTAAAAGTGCTCGGGATTCCTGCCCTCATTTCATTGTTTACACTGAAGTTGAATATGAATGCGTGATGCCACACAAGTTTAGTGTTAGTGTGGTGGCATGTGTTTGGCCATGCTGACCTAGTAATGGACTTCAGTTTAAGAAGTCTTTCTAATTGGTGGTGGTGGTTGATTTTTTCAATCATTTACTCCCCTGAGTATAAAAATAGCTTGTGATCTTTCTGCTGTTGCTCCTTTGCATTTCTCTTCCAGATAAGAGGTCATCCAGATGGTTTTAAAGGACTGACTGACCACTGGACTAGCTCTTTAAACTATCCTCAAACTTGTGTTTGTTTCAAAAAACACCTTCCTGAATTCTGCCAGTCACTCAGCTTTGCATATCTGTTTGTATGAGTAAGAACTTCCCATACTTGTGTGTACCTGTTGCAAGAAACTGTTTTTAGCTCAGTGGATAGAATGAAGGATAAGGTATGTGGACTTGGCAGCTTACATCTTTAAGTTTATCCTGCTTTTGGAAGTAGTATTTGGATGCCTTTGGCTCTGTCCAAGCCCTGCAGAACAAACATGTTCAGGCTGGCATTGTCAGACTAGATGATGGGTAACACACAGGTGAACCAGCCTGTCTTACAGCTGAATGTTACCAAACTGGGAACATTGCATTTAATTTATGGCTTTGTGTTCCCCCCCACCCACCCCACTTTCATTCTTCCTAACCCTTTGCTAATGGGCGTGATGGATAACTTACATTAAATCTGAATTAGTGTCTATGCAAAGTAGATTTAACACATACAGGCTTCATTGTTTCTTCAAAAGACATATTAACAAAGGTACGGGGCTTGTATTGCCTGTGGTTGGGATTGTCTCTGCTCTGTCATAGAACAATCTGAGAGGAGAAGTGGAGAGAAACAAAAGCAGGAGCCAGCGCAGAGTTTCATCTGCACAGCTCCAGTGTGGGCTGGGAACACCTGGGAAGTTTGGCCTTGCTTGTCCTGCAGTAAATGAGACCGAATGAGGCATCGCTGTTAGTGAGTGTTGCTGACGCTGGGCTCGCTTTTACCGAGGCTGACACATCTGTGGTCTGAGGAAAGTGAAAAGGAAAGCTCCCACCTTTCCTCAGGGAAACAAAGGCCCTTTTGAGAAGAAGGGCACGTCCTGGGCACCCTGGTTTCTTATTGCAGCTCTGCTGAAAGGCTCCATTGTCGCCTCTCCTGCCTTCTGCCCGCCCTCCCCGGCCCCTCACTGGGGTTACCTGCTGAGCAGGTGAAGGGCTGGCTGAGGAACGCTGCCCAGGGGAGGGGAGGGCAGAGGCCAGCAGGAAAGCTGACTCAATGTGATTGAACAGCTGGGTGCAGGTACAAGAGAGCTGGGTAGGCACTACAGTGAATGTGAGTGCCTGGCCCCAGTGATGTCCGGTACAGCCCAAAAGCCACCCCGATCCCTTTCTTGCCCAGCTGTGGAGACAAATGAGTGACATAGGAGGGAGTTACTTTCGTTACATTGCGGGCATCTTGTCATCTACAGCTATCAGAAACCATTAGTACATTTACTGCGTAAGCAGTTGCGTGACACACTGTGGTTGTTACTAACACTCTATTCTTGTGCTTCTGCATGTGGTGCTATTTTCTGCTGTGGTCTTCTATTGCTAGCAGTTTACTCCTGAATGTAATAGCTACTGTGGCTTTTGCAAATTTGTCTAGGATGGGGGAGGTACTTGAAGGAAAAACTGGAGAAAAACTTACCCTCCTATTACTATTACTGAATGGTGTACACTCGGATATGCAGTTCATAGGTCTCATACTTGAAAATTAAAGCTTTTATTGACTTGTCTAATGTGTTTACAAATTAACACATCAAACCCAAGACACAGTTAGGCCAATATTAGGACTAGTATTGACAGCTTCCTAACAGGCAGTAGAGTATTGTGTAAATCATGTTTGTTTATTATGAGAATTATGGCTTAAAGCCTTATCTTCTGGGCTTGAAGAAATCTCAGAATAACCACTGGTTTTAATTGATGTTTCATGGAAAATGGCACCTAGTTGTGGTGATGACAGGATAGCGACCGTGAACAAGTTGAAACTAAAAGTAACAGTGGAATTACACTGGTGTCTCCCTAACAAGTTCCTCACTCTGTTCTGCGGGAGAGGGGAATGGTGTCTATTGCCCACGCTACACCTGATCAATTAAATGTCTGATTTATTGTCAAGATAACATGTTACCTCGAAGCTTCTTCTCAGAATTGTATGCCATCACTTCATACTCCCACAGCTAGGAAGCTTTTCTGTGTTGTCTCAGTAGCTGTTGTGGTACAGAGAAGTTCCTCTTTGCCTGTGCTGGATCAGAAGATTGCCATGTTTCAATGCTGCGTCCATAGATAAGTTCCTGATTTCATACAGTCTCCTCTAGGAAGTTTTATATGTGTAGCTAAGCAAAGGTGACATTAAAAAGATTGACTTGTCAACATTTGTTTTTAATAATACAAACTTAACACTTAAATTATCTTCTTAGAATATGAATAAGTGAGGCTGGAGATTAACTATGAGATTAAGTTATCATAAAGGGAATTAAGCTCAGTGCTCTTGGAGCCAGTACTACTAATCTTAATCTACTATATATAAAAGGCTAAAAATTATTATCTACTCCTTTACCCAGCCTTATGAGTTGGTAAGCAGAAAACAGTGTTTTCCAGGAAGTCGCCCTCTTCACATGCTGCATGTTGTTGAACACTCATGCATACTTGTTTTGTCTGAACAATGATAATCGCTGTACATTAGCACTTCTGAAAACTTGTCTGAGCTATTTTACAAGCAGCTTGGTTGCATCCTGGCAGTATATCACTGCATAGTGTGTGAATGCATCGGTGATGCTAAGTGTGGTGTTTACAACATGCTCCAAACCTTCTGCTTGGTGCAGTGTAAACTGTCCTTTAGGGAAGCCACCGATACCAAGCAACGCACTGCTTCCCATGGTAGGGACCGACATCTTTTAGTGCAAAATGGCTTTGAATTAGTCCAAGGTGTGCTAGCAGGCTCCTGCTCTGAATAAATTCCAGGGTTCCTTGTGCTACTCTGATAAATGGATATCACCATAGAATCGCAGACTGGTTTGGGTTGGAGGGCCTTTAAAGCTCACCCAGTTCCAGCCCCCTGCCACAGGCAGGGACACCTTCCACTAGAGCAGGTTGCTCTGAGCCCTTGTGTCCAACCTGGCCTTGAACACTGCCAGGGATGGGGCAGCCACAGCTTCTCTGAGCATCCTGTGCCAGCGCCTCAGAACCCTCACAGGGAAGAATTTTACCATTTATATTTCTTGACTGCCCCATAGAAAATCTGTTTAGTTTTCTTGTAAAGCACTGATGATGTTCACTCAATAGTTCTTCATAGATCTGCACTGTTTCTTGATGTCAGTCAGCAAGAGGAGGTCATGCAGGCTGACCTGTGTGGAATTTGGCAGATAAAGCTGCAGTATTTTTGTCAGACTTTGAAACTGTGCTGAGCAGTTGGTTTACAGATACACAGTTGATGCGGAGCGATCAGTGTGGTGGCTGAGTAAGCTGTGCTTATGCGGAGTTTTTTATAACCTTAACATAAAGAGCTGCTTGGGTTACTGTTTTCAGACTATTCTTTTTCATTTCATTTACGCTTCTGCATATCCTGGCTTCTTGGAATAGATTCATCCTTAGGCTGTGGTTGAGCAAATGTAACTTACGTTTTAACACTTTTCAACAGAAAAAGCTACCATTAGTGCTATATTTCAGACTGCTGTACCGTATTTAATTTCTGGCTTTTGTTTGTATACAACAATGCCCTTGAAACGTGCTGATCATGATCTTTTCTTTCTCCCTGCCAGACTGTTGAACATGGATTTCCCCATCAACCTAGTGCACTGGGCTATAGCCCATTTCTCCGCCTCATGGCCATTGGAACGCGATCGGGAGCCATTAAACTGTATCTTTTGAACAACTTTGGCTGGATTTCTCTGACCACATCAGAATGTGCAATTTTGAAGAGACTCTAAAAAGTTAGACTGAGTATAAATCTGCAGGCAAGAGTTACCAGAATGAGGAACAGTTTGCCTAGGTTTGAAGTGATTTTGGTCTGATCAGAATGGGACTATCTTGCCCAGAGGTGAAGTACAGCTCCAACAGAAGCTGAACCAACGTGGATGTTAGACAAGACTCTTTGCTCTTGCTCTGCAGAAGGTCGGACTAGATCTGGCCCACATTTAGCAACCCTTTCTGTTGTAAATTCCAGCGTTGGGTAAGTGTTTGTGGCAGGTTTCCTTTATAGACCTAAACATTGAAGGTGGTGACTTTTTTAGCTGATGTCCAGTCTCATTGCAGTGTGTGGTTCTCAAGGCACGGCACCAGCTGGGTAAGCTGTAAAACGGGCAAATCACTCAGCCCAGACAGGAAAAGTTGGTGTTCCCACTGCCTGCTTAATCACTGGTTCCTGGTGTGTTTGTGTTCGGAGGCTGGGCTCCACAAGCGGGCGGTAGCATCTGTCTCTTGGTTACAAATTAGTTAAGCAGGATTGGAGTGTCTGGCAAACCACTGAACATCTCTGAGAAAGCACAGGGTCCAGGCACCTCTTCTGCATACCCTTAAAGGAGTATGAAGTGAACTGCCATGTTCTGTAGTGTGTGTAACCTGCCACAAGCATATAAAATCAGAGGAGATTTGCACTGTTTTTTTTCAGTTCAGATCACTAGCAGTAAAAAATGGTTTCAAACTAAGCTCTTTTCATCTTGCTTGCTAACAAGCTTCTTACCAATTAATTGTAGCTGTGGGTCATCTTAAATACTGTAGATCCTCAACTAACCCTTCAGATATGGTGCTCCTGGGGTGGAGTTCATGGGTTTACATGAAGAAAACAATACTGTAATGCAGATTCACTTTATACCTGATCAGGTAAGTGTATTTTCAGTACCTCTGTGACTTAAAAGACCTCTCTTAAACAGGTGTTGTTTGTTCCAGGCAGCTGGGCTCTTATGACCAAGTGTATTCAAATGCTGCCTGTTCAGGAATGCTTATCCCAGTGTATTTTGTGCTTGCAGCGGTACTTGTTGCTGTGGAGATACTCTGTAAAACTTAGGAGTAGCTTTATTGTTTGGAACTGTTATTCGTGTATCTCAAACAACATATTGGGAATGGTAATAAGGGCAGAGTAGCTTAGGCAATCTGTTACATAAGTGAGAACATCTTCTTTTTGCAGCCCCTATTCTTTCAGTAGGACTGGGTGATCTGCCTTCTGCAGAACAGCAAACAGGAGCTGCTGCTGAAGTGACTCGATTATTTTCAGGAGTTCAGAACAGTGCTGCTAACCTTGCCTCCTGTTGAGCGTGTTGCCTTTGTGTTCTGGGGTATTGAGGCTTGCTCCTGGGGATCGCTGAACAGTTATTGCCACAAACTAAAACTAGGAAGGCAGAACTTTCCAAGTGTCTGGTGGCTGCATAACCGCTTTCCCATCCCTTGACTGGCAGACTGGTGTCTTGGCCACATACTGTTTGCCTGATGTCCCCAGTGTAGCACGAGCGGCCTCTTTATGAGAAGGATTTAATTCTTGAGGTGGTTTTGGGTGTCTGTCTGCTTAAATAATGGTATAAGCTGAAACTCCCACGGGGAGCGTTGCACCAGGTGTGGCTCCGGCAGGTAAAATGCTTCAGTTTGAACACACAGCCAGCAGGGCTGGGCTCATAAAAGGACTCTGACACAACCCTCCAGAATGAGGTTGGACATGAAGAATGCAAGGAGTGTGGTGTAGTAGAGTGTATCAGCCCCACCCAAAGCTGAGGTGTGTTGCAGCAAACCACACCAAGTGCGAGCAGCCTCACGAGCACAGGCTGATCGCTTTTGAGAACCTAAATCCTTGTCAACCCACTCACTGATAACCTGTGCCTTTATCCTATATAAGAGGGTTTTTAGCCTTTAGGCTACTTCTTGTCTCTTCTACTCTTCACCCCCCGCCTCCCCTCAGATCTCTCTCTGTGAGCTAACAGCAATGCTGCAGTAGATATTCACTGCTATAAAAAACTGTGGCTGGCTACCCAGTCCTGTTTTGACAAAGGTTATGAACAGCAGCAACGTTATTGCTAGATTCACTATGTTATATTTAATACTATGATCCTGAAAAACAAGCATATTGTGTGGGTTTTGTAGTGCCAGCTGGTGACATTGCTGGATGACAACAGTTTGCACCTCTGGAGCTTGAAGCAGCATGGTGGAGCCTCTGAGCTGCGGGAGGAGCAGCGCTTCACACTGAAAGGACCGCCTGGGTAATCTGCAAGAGATGTTTTGAGCTAGTTTGGGGATAAGCAAGTTAGAAAATTCTGCTGTTGTTCTAGGTAGAGCTTGTCCTGTTCTTACAGACTCACTCCTCTGAATCTATTAAAGAGTCATCCATGGAAACCTGACAGGAGTTGGCTGGGGCCTGGGGTACCACCTTTTAGAGTGTTATACCAATGTAAAGGGTGACATCATTTTTAATATTGTGCATCCACTTCTGTGTGTACAGCAGCTGTAAATCTTAAGGTTAAGTAAATCTAAGCATCCCTTAAGTCAGAGTTTAAAATATTAGTATGGTTTTAGTTTCACTTGATCTTGCCAGGTGCGGGTGAGCTATTTTTAGGTCCTTTGGGGACACTTAGTAAGAGAGGTTTCTGTAAAAAGGCATCAGCATCTTTGTTCGTGTGCTTGTCAAATGTCTTTTGATGTAATTTGTCTTAAAGACAGTGTTTTCCTCCTTCCAAAAAGCCATGCCTGGCTCAATCTCTGCCTATAAAACAAATGACACTGTAAATATCCCCGTTGAGTAGTCAGCTCTCTGGAGTGCAGTAACAAGTCTTTTTGAATGCGGTTGAAGAGTGTCTCTTTGCTTCCCCAGGTCTCCACCAAGTGCCACGCAGATAACAGCTGTCCTTCCCCATTCCTCACGGGAAGTCCTGTATCTTGGCACAGAGAGTGGCAACATCTTTGTAGTGGAGCTTCCATCATTCAGAGTGTTGGAGGACAGGACCATAACCTCTGAGGCTGTGCTGCAGCGGTGAGTGAGCAGACGGGCACTGCTGCGTAGAGGTGGAATCCCATTAGCAGACATATCCTTTGTTAAAATGTCACCCTAGATTATTTACTGGGGCCTCACTGTTGTGTTAAGCATTGTCCAAATCTGCTTGACTCCTGTGAAAGGAACTTTTGGTCCTGGTGTATGTTAAGTAGCGGTTTCTGTCCTGTCAACTGGTACTGTCACCATGGAGATACAGCATATAGACAGAGTGGTACAGGAGAGACTTGGAGTAAATCTGCAGACCTTGTGCCTTGTCCCTGGTGTTTACTTCTGCAAAAAAGCATTAGATTTAGCAAATTATCCATGTGATTTTTTAACCATTGGTGAAACTTCTGATGCTGCTCTGTCCAGTGAGTTTTTTGTCACTTTCCGATTCAAGTGCTGGTGAAAACAGTCCTAATTCACATCCCTGTTGTTTCTTACTGACATTTCCACGTTAGTGTTATTCTGTAAGGGTACCAAGAGAGTAGAGTGGGCTATTCAGACTGTATTTACATTCCTGGGATCCAGTCTTGGAATTCATTATAAACCTTGGGTTTTCCATAAAGCAAGTGGGACTGGATGCATGTTCATGTGGAGGCCTGGTATGATGTGTTATGTAAGATTTTTCTGCTGCTTTTGAAGGATTTGTGGAAAGAACGTACTTATTCTCATCTGTTTGAACTTTTTGTTGCTTAATTTCTACTTCTTATACCTTAACTGTTATTACAGTCAGATTATACCCAGAATAAACTTCCCTTGTTTTTCTCTTCTGCTTCTGTAGGGTACCGGAAGATTACTGTAACAGGCGATCATGTGAATTGGTGGAAGCCCTTCGAGAACATCCTAAGAACCCTGATCAGATCCTGATTGGGTATAGCAGGGGCTTGATTTTCCTCTGGGACCTGCAGAATAACAAAGTGACACACCTTTTCCTGGGCACTCAGGTATTCATTTAACCCAAAGTCAGTTCAGCAGGGGAGGAAGGGATCTCCCCTCTTAGGCACTCTGAAGACAAGTGTGGGTGCAGGGGGAGCCTGACAAAGCTTGGTTTTTTAGTAAGAATGCGTTGGTTTTGGGGGGGTTAACAGCTCTCTGGAGAGCTGTCGTATATCTTTCTCTTCAGCAACTGGAGAACCTCTACTGGCAGAGGGATGGCAGTAAATTCGTTAGCTGTCACTATGATGGAAGTTACACCCAGTGGCCAGTATCCAGTGACAACAGGCAGCCTGAGCCTCTGGAACACCTTGTGCCTTATGGTCAGTAAGTGAGGTTTAATTGTTGCATATTTGTCTAAACTCACTTTGAGCTTGTGTAGGATATTCAAGTTGTGTTCTCCCTAGTGTTTAGTCCTAATGGCAAAATGCAGAGCTTCCTTTTGAATGGTTCATGAGCCTAGACTAAGGGATTTCAGTCCAGTGTTTTCCTCAGGTTTTTAAACTCCTTTACGTTGTAGGTGTCTGTCCTGAACATGGAGAGCAAATGTGCTGAAGAAATTAGTGCCCCTTAGAAGAGTGCTGGTGATTCAGCCCTTTGTTTTAGTTCAAGTGTCCTGTTCAGCAGGAGTTGCTTGGATCTTCTGTAATTAATAGTGAGCTAAGTGTACTTTTTGTCGACCTGAGCAGTGATGAAATGAAGCCTCCGAATTGCTGAAACCCATCAAATGGGGATGACCTAATCTTTCAAGCAGAAAGAAAGATTCTAAAGCTCTGAAGAGGCTTCTAAAGCTCTGTTGCCTTTACACTAGTTTCAGGAATACCCATGTTTTTAACAATCCTTTCTAGTTAATCACCTTCTACAACAGCACTTCCACTCCCTGTTAGCCATCAGCAGCAGGGTTCAAAACTTCCTCTGAGCCTAAGCCCTTGTTTTGCTGGGGAGTCCTGTGGTCAGTGTGTCCCAGAAGACTTGTCTGATGTGGCTTGGTCCGGGGAGGAAATGGTGGTGCCTACTAATTCAGGTGGCTCCCCTTGGCTTGGAGGCAGAGGTGACCTCGGTGAAGCAAAATAAGGAACTTTACATAAATATGCGCTTCTTGAATTACAGCAAATAACTCTGTTCTCTTAGGTCCTTTTCCTTGCAAGGCCATCTCCAAGATCTACTGGCAGACAACAAAAAATGGGTGAGTTTGTGGTATACCCCTTCACTTTTACCTGTTTCAAGGCATTTAAAGGGTGCTGCACCCTGTCCCGTAAGAGCCCTTTAGAGGAACATTTTAAGTGTTTTTTAGAATGTTTGACTTGCCTCATGTCTTTGCAATTTGCTTACGGCTTGCTTCAGCGTGCACCACTAACTCTCTTCCTCTTAAGGCTTCCTTACATTATATTCCAAGGAGGGATGCCCCGGGCTAGTTATGGTGACCGGCACAGTATCTCTGTTGTCCATGGCAGTCAGCAAACAGCCTTTGACTTCACATCACGGGTGATAGACTTCTTTATAATCTTCAGTTCGGAGCCTACTGCAGGTATGTGATGAAAGGGGAATACTGAAGAGTTGGAATAACTGTAGACATGTGGGTATCTGCCTGGTGTAAATAGCATATAAAATATAATAAGGAGGTCAGTTTTTTGCAGGTTTTCTGAGACTTTAACAGAAAGTCATAGAATCCTTTAGGATGGAAAAGACCCTTAAGATGAGTCTAACCTTAGAAAAGATTTGCCATTTGAAAGTGTAAAATACTGATATAAAGAATGGGCTGGTTATAAATGCCATACATTCCTCAAAAAATTAAGCTACTCATTAATGAGAAAAGATCTCTTAAGTTCATGTCTGTGTAAACTGGACACTGGACCAGGTCGTGAAATGAGGATCTAAATATTGCTGTTTAGAAATAACACTTCAAAGGAGACAATAATTAAAACCAGAATTTACTCCTGCTGAGGACTACTCCTACTGTTTCTTTTAATTACTACCTGTATTTATGACTAGGGCTCTTGGTAATAAATCAGCAAAGGCTGACGCAGAACCAAGGGTCAGTGTATAGAGAACTTAATTTACTTACTGCCGGTGAACATGAATGTAAACAGTTCTAAATCTGAATAGCCCATATTCCACAGCTTGCGTCGAGCTTTTCAGATTCTTGCTTTTGTTGAAGAGCTTTGCTTCACTTATTTCCAGAGAAATTGTAATATTCTTTCTTTTCGTGGAATTATAAAGGATTTTCCTCAGGAACTGTTCGTCTAATGCTGGTGTAGTTCTTGCTTCTGGTTAACTTGAAGTAGCCAAGTAAAAAATGCTATTTCAAGCTTCACAAATGTGCAGTAATGGGATTTGGGTTAGACCAGATTGCAGAAGTCTGTAGATGCTTTTTAGGAGCTTGTATTCAAATCTTCTGTTGGTGAATCTTCTCAGGCTTTCTAGTTTCTGGTTTGCCTAGTAGACTAGTTTCCAAACTTCTCTCTCTTATGTGCCGCCCGTGGTGGTAGTGACAGCTCCCCGCAGGCATGGGTATTCAGATACGTTGATGCAGGTTGGCTCCCTCAGACCACAGATCCAGGGGAAAAGTCAGCATAAAGAAATAGCTTTTAGATCCCTCCCTGTGTTTGTCCCCAGACCTTAACAGACCCTCCCAAGTCTCTGAAAAACAACCAGTAAAGGAATAGGCAGAATGTAACTGAGATGAAGTGCCTGTATATGTTTGTTATAGATTTTTCCCTACACAGCACTGCTTTTATGAGCATCTTCCAAATATGCCGAACGTGTAAGTCTAAACCTTCAAGCTTGAGGTACTGTTTAGCTTTAACCATTGAAGAAACTAGACTATTTGACTTTCTGTGGAATTGTCAGAGCTGAGATTATAGAAGATGGACAAAAGTCTCTAAAAATGAAAGAAAGAAATCTGATGTTTTTTGTGTAGGAGATTGACTTCTTGAAGTCAAATTCCTGGATATGATTAGAAGCCCTTCAGGATGAAGTAACAACTTAACAGGCTTTATAGTATGCTTCCTAAGGGTTGAATTCTCTAGTTAACAGGACTTCTAGAGGGCACAGACAGAAGCTGCTACTGAAGCTGAAGCTGTTGCACCTAGATGAGGAAGGTTTTTTACAATAAAATGAGGTTTCTGTGGTTGACAAGCTTCCTTGTGGCTGATTGCCTAAGCTTAGCGGGTCTATGCAGCTTGCTTTTTTTGCCCTTAAGCAGTCTTCCCTGCAATGACAATATGAAGGTATTAATTGTACACCAAAGCCACTTAATTTAATAAGCACAAAGCTTATGCATTGCAGCATGGTGGTAGCTGGTGACTTTCCATCACCCTGAATATGCTGTGGAAACAATTTTTTAAAGGCTGGCCCTTCCTGTTTTCTTGTTTTTGAAATTAGCATGTGGATGAGTATATGGCAGTCATGACACATTCTAGTATGCCTGCTACTTCAGCAACTTAAAATAGATTCTTGCCATAAGCAATGACCTCAGATGTGTGCCTTTGCAAGAAAAAAAATCTAATTAAAACCGAGTATATTTGGTTAATGTTGGCAGCAGCAGTCAGAGTGCAGGGCTGACCATGCGTAGGACAGCTATGGTAGTATTTATTCTATTCAGAAGTCCTGCAGATGATGGCACATAAGAAAGCAAAGTAAAACTGAATATAAAACACTTTGTCATGAGCAAACTGAACTCTTAGTGAGTTACAGCTGTGGCTAGACAGAGGTGAAATGTGGGGTGCCTTAGCTAGAGTGAGGCCAAGTACTAATTACTTGAAAATAATTTTGCTGAGCGAACAGTGTTGGTATGTGCTTGCATATAGATGTGCTGTATCTTGCAAGTATATTCCATGTAATGAACTAAAGAAGGGAAGCAAAAGTACAGGTTAGCAGGGAAGGTCAGGAAAAATTTGCTAGTTTGCTTGTGGCTCACTGTTTATTACCCCTCCTCTTACAACGTGACACATTAGTGATGCATTCACTTAGATTTCTGTAGCGATGTTAAACATTGTTGGTGTCAGCTGATTTGTGGTTTTGGTTTTCCTCACCAGCTGCTATTGTGGCTCTTGTGACTGTTCCTGCAAAAACATTGTACACTAAATATTTTTCACTTTAATTCTAGGTATGATGAAAAATCTTAAATTCTTGATTGTCAGGTGTCATCTGTAAAGTTACATAGACAAGATTACAAATTAAATCTGTTAAATATACGTATGAATATATATTAGATGATATGCACCCTCTTTAAAAAAAGAAAGTCCAGAGGATGTGTCACAACATATGAGAAACAGGGCAAATGAAAAGTAAGAGAGCTGAATTGTAAATACTTGTGAGTTCAAGCAGAGAAGCATTCTGCAGAACCCAAGGCATTACTGTGTTTAAGCAGCTTAGCCTCAATGGACTGTGGGCCTAACCCAGTACTTAATGGGTCACTGCTGGGATGTTTGTGTGTCTGTCCACCCCATGCTGGTCATTAGCAGCAGGTAGAGTCCTTGGAGTTCGGGCTGTTAAAATGGTGAATCTGAATTTGTTTTATTTAGCCATGTATGTTAACAGATTTTTTGATTTTGCAGTGGAATCTATAGTGAGTCACTCTGACAGTCCCAGGAGGGCTGTAAAGAAACACGAATTTGCAGTAAAACTGCTGGTATCTTGAAATCTATTAATGTCAGTGCCTCAGTAGGCCCAGTTAACATAGAAGCAGTTAAAAGTTTTGCCAACAAAAATGCTTGTGTTAAAACTCTGATAGCAGTTTTCAAATAAGCCTGATGGGAAGCTTGTTTCTCTTAACCTTGGATAGTCATTTTTGTCAGCCTGAATGAATCTTGTTCCTGCAGAGTTTGATGACCCTTCTGCTATGGTGGTGCTGGCAGAAGAAGAGCTGGTAGTTATAGACTTGAAAACTGCAGGCTGGCCAGCAGTCCATCCTCCATACCTGGCTTCTCTCCACTGCTCAGCTATCACCTGCTCACACCACGTCTCCAACATCCCGCTCAAACTGTGGGAGAGAATTATCAGTGCTGGGAGCAAGCAGAACATTCACTACTCGAATATGGTATGGCAGCTTGTCATGGTTTTAAATGGATGTGGGTTCCCATGCATTTAAGAACAGCATGACTGCTTGGAATGTGGGTGGTCTGTGCTGCTAACTGCATGTGGAGGGATGAGTCCTAACAGACGCTGTCCTGCCTCTTAATAGAGTCGAGAGAGGCTTTTTCCCAGAGCACCACCAAGACAGTTACTCACACTGGGGGATTAAAATGTGGTATTTTTTTTCCGGCTTTGACAAGCTGGAAGGAAAGTCTGAGTGTTCCCAGTTGTCAGTGGTAACATGAAGCTTTCGGCACAGCTTCTTGAGGAAATATGTAGAATGTCTTCTAGAAAGCACAGCTAGTGTCAGAACAGGAACATTTAATCCAAACAAAAGCTAACAGCATGGACTGTTTCACTACCACTTGTACTTAAGTTCATGCTCCCCTGCTGACTGCATATGCTCTTCACACTGTCACTGCCTAGAAAGTCACAGTCTTCCGTTAATGTGTCTGTAGCCGTGGCCGATTGATGGTGGCACCAGCATAGCTCCAGATCCTCCGCAGAGGGACTTGCTTCTAACAGGGTATGTACTTAACTGATAACAATCAAGGAGCCCTTTCCAGTTTCTGTTCTTCCTTTTAAACTAACTGAGGCTTTCCCATGAGAGTCAAGTCCGCTTATCTTCTAGTGAGAAGGCTGCAACTTTACAGTGCAACTCCTCAAGGCTGGGTTGCCAGCTTTGTACAGCTGATTCTGCTCTTACTGAGCAAACAGATTGTGATGACCACAGATAATCTGTGAGTTGGCTTCTTTGTAGTTCTGATGTCATCCATTCCCCCCCACAAACACCAGTGCAGAAGCGCATGCAGTAATCCAAACTGGTTCAAAGGGAACAGTGTAAAGCAGAGCTTAATCTTGCAGGTTTTGAAGCATTTTATCTCCATACCTTACACTGTCCTAAATCTCAAAACAGAGGTTAGCTTGGACTTCTGTCTGCTCTGATCAGCATGAACAGATCGAGCTAAGTGGTGGAAGTAGCAAGAGATGGTCTCATTCCATAAAAATGTTTGGGGTTTATTTTTTTATTTTTAAAAAGCACTTTTAAAAATTTCAGTGGGCTGTTTTACAGACTTCATTCTTGATGCAGCACTGTGTTAGAAGTCCTTCATTTTCACCTGGAGAACTACTATTGAAGCTTAATTTCTTTTTTTACCTCCCAGTAGTAGAACTTTTGTCAACATGAGTTATTCCCTCTATATGCTAAGCTTTTTTTTTTTCCCTTTTCAGTGCTTTTTGGAGAAATCTTAAATTGTGTGTTGGTGTCAGAGCCTTGGAAACACACTGGATTCAAAGTTAAACCCAAAAAACCAAACCAACAACATAAACAAAAAACCAAACCCCACAAAAGCTCCACAAAATCTTTCTCTGGAAGCTCAAAGTTGCTACAGCTCAGGGCTTTGTAAACAGTGTGGTTTCATTTTTGGCATGTTTTTTCCCCTCTGTTTTACCATCCTCAGCTAGGTACTGTGCTGTTCTCTTGTATGACGTGTGTTTCTGTAACCCTTCCCACTCCAGGCATGAAGATGGCACTGTGCGGTTTTGGGATGCATCTGGTGTCTGCTTACATCTCCTTTATAAGCTGAGTACAGTGCGAGTGTTTCTCACCGATGCTGATCCCAATGACAATATGAACACCCTGGGTGAGGATGAGTGGCCTCCGCTTCGCAAGGTGAGATAGCTGGTGCTTGTAGGAGCTTTTTGAAAACCTGAGGAGTTATAATTCCTGTCCTAGTTAATGCAGCTGCAAAGATCAGCCACTGTGCATTCTCTTGTGTAGGTTGGGAACTTCGACCCTTACAGTGATGATCCTAGACTTGGGATCCAGAAGATCTACCTGTGTAAATACAGTGGATACTTGGCTGTAGCTGGTACAGCAGGACAGGTATTGAAATAAAACATTCATAATAAACGTTGCTTTTAGTTCAAGTTTGTCACAGTGTATTCTGGAGATATGTTAAAATTTGAATTTCAGGTACTGGTGATGGAACTGAATGATGAAGATGCAGAACATGTTGTGGACCATGCTGAAGCAGATCTTCTGCAGGACCAAGAAGGCTATCGATGGAAAGGTCATGAGAAACTAAAAACTCGAGATGGACCCGTTCGATTTGAAGCTGGTTTTCAGCCATTCGTCCTTGTCCAATGTCAACCACCAGCTGTGGTCACCTCATTGGCCCTTCACTCTGAATGGAAGCTTGTGGCCTTTGGTACCAGCCATGGTTTTGGGCTTTTTGACCACCAGCAGAAAAGACTGGTCTTTGTCAAGTAAGTGTCTTCTTTCCATGAGGTCTGTGGTAATCCTCTGTTAAAGATGGCCTGGAATTGCTAAGAAAGTGATTTCTTGAGAGCAGTCAACATAGCAAAAAGCCCTGCCTCTATGGACTCTGTCCTTGAAGGTCTTCAAGAACACACAAGCATGTTCTGACATCTGTTTGTGTCCCACTGGACTTTTGAGAGTGATTGCCACCCAGTAGAAAGTGACCGTGTGCCTCCTGTCACCCTCTTTCAGGTGTACGCTGCATCCCAGTGACCAATTGGCCTTAGAAGGCCCACTGTCTCGGGTGAAATCCTTGAAGAAGTCCCTTCGTCAATCATTCAGGCGGATCAGAAGAAGCCGTGTGTCCAGTAGGAAGCGACGAGGAGGTAGTGGAAATGCCTCAGAGGTGAGTGGTCATTTTTGAAGTCCTGTCTGTTTACAGCTTGGAGCATTGTCGTGGTTTAAGCCTAGCGGGTAACTCAGCACCATGTATCCCCTTGCTCACTTTCCCCCTTTTTTCCACCCCACTCCAGGTGGGATGGGGAGGAGAATCAAAAGAATGTAAACCCCACGGGTTGAGATAAAATCAATCCAATAACTAAAGTATAATACAAAACTACTACTATTACTACTAATACTAATAATCATGATAAGGGAAAAAAACAAGGGGAGAGAATATAAAACTGAA
>JANHGB010016191.1:10364-22570 GCA_026283785.1 Coracopsis vasa | reverse complement strand
TTCAGGCGGGTACGAGCCAAACAGGACCCCGACACAGTACCTCTTAGGTATGTCTTAGTGTTCAATCCCATCAGTGACTTTTTAAGAATGACTGAAATTGGTAATACAGATTACTTCATAAAATTATAATTACAATGTGTGAGGATATGTTTATCAACAGCTTTGGCATCTTTGGCAATTGAATATAAACTTTCCTGCTTTAGCATGTTAGTTAACAGCTTTAGTGATCTAAAATGCACTGATTAACACAAGTGGGAGCTCAGTTTAACCCATACTACTGTGGTATGTAAAGCACACAACATGGCTTTTGGACATTATAATTGTGCTTCAGCTATATATTTTTAGTCATCCTAACGCACAAACTGAAACAGGTTATCTTTATGCTCTGGACACAGACATAAGGTGAGTAGTAAAGCAGCCTGGATTTTGTAAAATATGGTCTGCCTAATTTGTGTAAGATGAATCCATGTCTGGAACTGCCTTGGCACTGCAGGAAAGCTGTGAAACTGCTCTGAGGACCATCCAGTATAACTTCTGAGGACCCATATGATGTGTTTTTCAACTGGTAAATTAATGTTATTATATGTAAAGTTCATATTCAAGTGGAAATTTCTGCACAATATGAACCTGTGAAAGTATTTTGTAAGGTTACTCTTAGGTTCTCCAAGTACATCTGTCCTGAGAATACTGAAATCAAACCCTATGAGCAAAAAAATAAGAGGCATACATATTATTGCAATTTAAGTAGCAGTTTATGTTAAATCTCTCACAAATATACAGATAATTCAGTGAAGCTGGCAATAACGGTGCCTAGTGCTGCCACTTAGTGGAGCTGTGCTTTCCTTCCTTGAATTAGAAAGTGAAGACTAGTAATGCTTTTTTGTTGCAGCTGGTAAAATCTTCAGTTGGTACAGAAGTGTTTTGCAGTGGTGTTGGGTACTCAGAGCTCTTGTGTAAGTGCCTTTACATGATGGTAGGAAGCGTTTGAGGAATACAGGAGTGAAATACATCAGGTGAGGAATGTGTACTCTTTCTGCTGCCTCATATATAAAACAATCACATCAGGAAAGAAGTACCCAAATAACTAACTTAATCTGGAATTTAAGCAGCCTTCAGAAATTCCAGACACAGAAGATCATGGGTTTTTATCATTATGGAAGTTGAAACGATGAATTTAGCACCTGAAAAACAATCTTAAGTTATGTGTGCTGAGCTATGAATGGTTAGATTTCATGTTTCTCTTATAAATAGACCATGATGACAATTATTGTTATTTTGGGTAAACTCATGTACAAGTTGCTGGAATATATTCATATTGGGAAGAGGAACATCCCATGAAGATCAAGCTGGAGTCAGACTGGTGTAACTGAGCAAAGCTCATGTCCTCATGCAACACATTTGATCTGCCCCTTCAGGGCAGGATCGAAATTGCTCTTTCACTCCAGTCCATGCAGACATAAGCTGAAAAGGACATTCTTTTAAACAGAATCCCTGTGGTGGTGCCTTCCACCTCACCCCCTGTTTTTCAGCTTCCAGGCCAAACACAGCTCATGAGAATGAATTCCTTGGAAGCTACTGGCAGAAAAGAAAGAAACAGATAAGAGTTAATGTTATCTGTACAAGAAGAAATCAATGTTTGTTGTACCATCTGAGTGCAATTGAGCATATAACAGCTATTAATATTGCAGTGATTGAAGCCAAATATCCAAACAACACAAAGAAAATCATATATACTTTATCGATAGGTAAGACATGAGAGTAACCAGCCTAGATGTGTCTGTTAGCTTATCTCTGAATAAATCAAGCATTGTTCATATCCGCATGTTTCATATTCACAGGTTTCTCCCTGTGTGGATAGCACATACAAGCTTAAGCTGCAGTATTTACAACTAACATCACTGCTGGTTTAGTGCACAGGTGGAACTACAGTGAGTCATAAAGCCTGTGTTTATCCTTTCTACAGGGAAAATGTAATACAGCATATATTGGCTCCATAATACTCTGGCAAAAGGCAAAGCATAGGCTGTTCTATGGCTAGTGCATAGTAAAAGTGGGAAAAGATTTTACTTTGGGTCAGTTTTCAAGACAGTAAAGCACAATTTATCTTTTTGCCATTTTATTCCTATTTTGTGGATAATTCTTTATAAGAATGCAACAAATCCTTCTTCCTGTTCTTTTAAGAGACTGCTCATGTCTTTGGTACTTTTTACCTATGGAAGGAGAATTGATGAACTTATATACTATATGGAATAAAAGTACTTCCAGATAGAAATATACTCTGGAACTATATTCCAGATAGGAATAAACTCAAAGCTCACTGTAAGTTAGATACAAATATATCTTCAATTTATCTGAATAAAATAATCATATGTGGGGAAAAAATGTTAGCCCAACAGAACCAACAGCAAGATTTCTAAAGGCATTTAAGAATCTAAAAGTCATAATTTATTTTAAAATATGTCCAGAGAACCTTAAATATCCCAAAGGATTTTGAAGTATTCCCAAAGCATTGTGAAGGTCTGTCCATATTCCAGAATCAGTAATTGCACTCCTTTTCATTAATTTTTTGCAGGTTCCCTCCCTTAGGAAAATGTCGTTGTGGAAGTAAGTGAAGAAGTGGGGAAATATCACAAGAACTGAGTATCTGAGGTCTTCATTTAGAGTTAACATACTTTCAAGATGTGCTCTGTCAGCCAACAACCTTTTCTCTTAAGTAAACACCTCTGATGTACTTTCAGATGTAACAATTTCTTAACCCCTGTTTAATCCCAATTTTATTGTTCAGTAACAGTCTGGCGCTGTTATAACTTAAGTGGAAAGCACATTGATATACCATAAGTCCCGAATTTTCCATTAGTCCATATACTGGTTCTGGAATTTATTCCTAAACTATTTCTGCAAATCAGATTTGGCATTAAGTGAAGGAGGGAATTCCAGAAAGATGCCTTATCAGCAATTGCACTCCCATCCCTGATCGGGGTTTGGGCTGAATCCTTTCCTGTATGTTGCCCTGTTTCCTCATTAGTCTCTTCTCCGTGCTCTGGATGTTGCCAAAGAGATTCTGTGCCCACAATGGAGACAAACACTGCAACACTGCCTCGATAAGCGACGGCCAGTCAGGAGCAGGTAGCCATCCTATTGGAGTAGGGCATAGAGCTCCAGCTAAAATGACCTTGATTTGCCTACTAGGCACCAACTGCATCCTGCTAGATTTAATAAGTAAGTAATTCATTCTTTATCTTGGTCAGCTTTCTTCATTTGTTTTCCTGATTAAATTATGGAGTAGAGATTTTCATAAATTTATCATCCCTGTGGTTTCTATTTCACCTGTATTTTACGACTCTAGATTAAACTTCCAAGCACTGCTTACATATTCAGAAGTTCTTCTCTTTCATATGTCCTCCATTTCCTAGGATGAGAGAATAAAGAAGGCTTTTATGCACTTGGGCCAGTAGAAAATAAAAGTCTGTTGTAATATTCAAAGTTCAGATGTTCAACAGCTCACCCAGCTACCCACCTGAGGCAGGACAGGTACACTGCAGCAGCTGTTGAGCTTAACCCACATATTTTGTTGGATGTTTCCTTATTTCTAATGAAGGAAACTTCTTTACAAAAGCTCCTGAATTCATTTTTACTATGCTTAGCATTTCTATGATGAGGATTGTACTTCCTTATCCTCTTGTATTTTTGTCTAGCTGTTAATTATGGTAATCTCATGTTCTACTTGTATATGGAAGAACTGAAGCTAGGAACTTCAAATGAAGCCAGAATCTGTCCCTGCATCAATACTGTTGCAGAGACTGAATTGCAACCAGAATGCTTTTTCTAAGAAGCAGATAACATTGTCTCTGGGCAAACCACATGAGTATAATGGTTCAGCCAGTTAAGAGACTAAATAACTTTAATAATGATAATGATAATGATGATGATGATAATACTAATAATAACAACAATAATAATTATGACAATGATAGTGATGATGACATATTAGGTTGCACCAACCAGAAAAATAAAATAATCACAAAAATTTTAAAGACAAATCTTGTACAGAAATCTTGTTTAAAATTAAGTTCCTGAAGGATACCATCAGTTTGGGAAGTGGATGACTAATGAGAAGAGTTTGGCTGCTTATAATACTATAAAATTAATGTCTGAAAGTTGGCTTTTCTAGGTTACTGGGTTCCTACAAAGTCCTGTCATAGGACTTCAAATTCACTAAGAGCTGAAACAACTTTCTTTTCCTCTTTGTCACTTGTCCTTGCCTATGACAAAGGTCAGCATTTTTAAGTACAGTGATTTGGAACTGTTTGAAGTAAGCTGTTGCCTTGTTCCAGTGTGTTAATCAGGACCTTGTAATTAAAAGTAACCTCCCAACAATGGACTAAGGGCTCCATGGCTCTTTGGTGTGCTTGGTGGTTTCTTGCTGTGTTGTTCAAACATTTTTATGTTTCTGATGGAACAGCTTAGCTATCCAGGAAGAAAATAGCTAAGTTGGCTAAATATCTCACAGTTATACACTTGGTTAACACACTAGAGAAAAGGTTAACATGGAACATGATACTTCCTGATGCACTGGCTGCTGAGAGAGGAATGATGGATTTTGAGAAACTGGTGGCATTCATCAGCAGGGCTCTGAATTTCCAGCTTGTAAAAAAGTTGAATGAGTTAAATACGTTACTTAAAATCTGAATGACAGCATAAAACATGCGTAGCATGTGGAGAAGCTAGATCAAGAACAGCATGTTTTTAAGGAATTATTTATTATGTATTACAGTCACTGGAATTGTTAAAAAACAAAGAATCTGCTCCTAGTGGTACAAGAAGCAACTATGACCACCATTAAAATACTTGGGCAATAGTCCAGAAACCTAATTTGCATACCTGCCTATACGTCTTCCTGCCAAATGCCCTCCCCTTTCTCATTCTCTCCTGCAAACCCATCCTTCCTGTTTGTTACTTCACCACTTTCATTACCTATGCCTGCAAGGCTGGAGGCACCCAGCTCTCAGCACCCTCTGGCAGGACTGGGTTTTCAAACCTAGACACAGCATCACCTGGGCAGGAGATTAAAATCAAACCAAAGGGAATTCACTTCAGGCAAGGTACGTATTAATAATGGGAATTCAGTGAAATACAAGGAAGTATGATTTGGAAACAAAAGAATAAGTTAAAATAGAAAGGAACCAGGAAAATTCATGGAAAAGTGCCTAACAGAGCCATAGAATAGTGTATACTACATGCAGCCTCTAAGAAAGCTAAATTTAAGATTACCAGAAGAAGGGAAAGTAAAACAGAGGGGAAAATTTTATGTATTTGTCTTGTTCCTTGTTCCTCCTAAAGCCACTTGAAGACAAGAGAGTTGCTTAGATGACTTTTTGGTTCAATCTAAATGAAGTAGGTCCTACCTAGCAACTTTCTCTTGAAAATGAGATTCAGAAATCTGGCTCAAAATCTTGTCCTGGATTTTGCATTCTTCATCTCCAGTGTATCTGGTTATAATTTAAATATTGACATCTCATCTGGTAACTTTTAAAATAGATACATTTCTTGTATTTTATCAGCTGCACTTTAACATGAGTGTTAGAAACTCCCTTACCACTGATAGTACTGAAGAGATACTGTCCTTGATGAAAGTTTTACAGTCTTCCTTATGAACCAGGGTCTTATTGTTGAAGAATACACATAAGCAGGTTTTGCTTTTATGGATGTAATCTGTTGCATGTTTTCTGTGTGACAGCATGAGAAAAAGAAAGAGAGACAGAGACAATTTTAGGAACCTTTTCATCTTGTTACAAAGAAATCAGACTTTCGGGGCAAAGGACAGTGGTGTTTTGTGTACTGACAGTAGCAGCATCAAATCAATATTACTCCCAAGTCCTACAGAGAATGCTTCTGTGCTGAGGACTCAGTACATTGGTTTACCTTAGCAGCAGTGAGGTACTCAGCTCTTGGGCTGAGGAATTAATCTTCTCAAAGGCTTTAAAATATTGTTAAAAATAAACCAGGATCACTGAAAACATCTTTTCAGGGGGTGGCTGTTAATGTGCTCACCTCTGCATCGCGTGTCCAGGCCTAATTGCCTTGTATGACCTGGTGATGAATTGGTCTTATGAATGGTGCTGTGCCTGGATTACTTTGCAGTTGCTAACCTAAATATTTGCAGGGAGGATTGCTCTTCTTACAGGGCCTGCTTTGTATTGTGTGAAGTTGTTAAGACTGAGAAGCCTTAATGTAACTGATATGCAGCGGCATGCAGATATGCTTAATTTTTTCTTTTTCTCTTCAGTTTCTTTCTTTGTTGTTTTTCTGTGTCCTGACTACAGTAAAAGTTTTGGCATGAAATGGTGGCAAGTGAACAGTTATTCTATTTTTCTGTATTTTCAAATGAATTTTGAGCTAATTAAAAGTAGACGATGAACATCCTTGAAAGTCACATCTTTTATTTACAAAACATAGACAGCATGGGAAACATGCATTGTTTTATTAACATGCTTAAACTCAGGTTACCAGTGTGGACATATTACTCGTAGCAGTGTGTTTAGTGTCCAATCCCTCTTAAGCCTTCTTTGTATTGGTTGAGACTGCTGGTAGTGGTTGTTAAAAGCAGTAGTAGTTTCCAGAGAGACAATGGTCCTCTGGAAATGTAACAGATTTCCAACTAGTAGCAATCAAGGGCAGAAATTCTGCAGCTATCATGGATTTTACCAGATGCTAAACCATCACAGGACTGAAATTCTGGTTGTCAAAGGGCACTTGAACCATTTCTGTACCTACCAGAGGGACAGCACAGCAGGGCACAAGCAATCAAGGAAGTTTCTGGAGTGCATAGAGGATAACTTGCTAACACTGGTGACTGAGAAGCCAATGAGGAATGACACTCTGCTGGACCTCTTTATTTTTCCAGAAAAGATCTGGTTGAGGATGTGAAGGCTGAGAGAAGCTTTGGCTGCAGTGACCAATAGTGACAGAGTACAAGATCCTGAGAGGAGGAAACCAGATAAATAGCAGGATCACAGCTGTCAAAAGAGCAGACTCTCTTCAAGAGAGCAGACTTTGGCCTCTTCAGGAATCTACCTGGGAGGATCCCATGGGAGAACATGCCAGCAGAAGAAAGCTGATTGACTTTCTAGAATCACTTCTTTCTCCAAGCTCAAAAATGGTCCAGTCCAACAAACAGATAATCAAGCAAAGATGGCAGAAGGCCTGCATGCATGAACAAGGAACTCCTGATGAGCTCAAACATCAAATGGAAGCACACAAGACTGTATTCGGTTTACATTGCAGGGTTTTGGCACTGGAACAGGTATCCACACTGTCATGTGGAAAGGACTAGCCTGGAGCAAGTGGGTATTTCCTGAAGTAGCTGCAGTCCTTTGAGAGCCTACACAGGAGCAGATTCTACTAAGAGGAACTGCAGCCCATGGAGGAACCATGCAGGAGCATACTGATCCTGGAGAAATGAAGCCCATGGAGATGGCCCATGATAGAACAGTTCTCAAAGGACTGCAGCCCATGGAAAAGCCCCACTCTGAAGCAGGGGAAAAGCGTGAGGAGGAAGGAGCAGCAGAGACCAACTACAATGGACTGAACAGAACCACCAGAGTCCCCCATTCACCTGTGTTACTTGGGCAGGGTCGGGCAGAAAAGTGTGGAATGAAGGAATGAAGCTGAGCCTGGGAAAATGGGATGGATGGGGGAAAGGTGTTGTTTTAATTTGTCTTTGTTTCTCACTATCCAAACCTATTTTAATTGAAGCAAATTGAATTCGTTTTCCCCAAGTGGAGTCTGTTTTGCTCATGAAAGGAATTGGTAAGTGATGTCCCTGTTTTTATCTTGACCTATGAACTTTTCTATCTTGTTTTCTCCTTCTGTCCTTTTAAGGAGAGGTAGTGAGAGAGTGGCTGGGTGGGCATCCAGCAGTCAGCCAAGGTCAGCCCATCACCAAGAGGTAGAAGCAGGGGCAGATGACCTGGCAGGAATGCAGAGATACTGTCCAAGCATGCAGAAATGGGGTTAGAAAAAGCAAAACCCACAGGGAATTGAAACCGATGAGGGACCTGAAGGACAACAAAGAAGGCTTCAACAGGTGTACCAGTGGTAAAAGGAAGACAGGAGAAAATGTGGGCCTACTGCTGAATGTGACAGGCAACCTGAAGGCAAAGGCTATGGAGAAGGCTGAGGAGCGCTTTCTTCAGTTTGGTCTTTGGTAATACTAACCTTCAGGAATCCCAAGCTCTGAGTGGGAACACATGGAGAAAGGAATACTTTTCTTCAGTAAGGATCAATTCAGGGAAGATTTAGATGAATCTGAATGTACAAGTCCATGGACTTGATAGGATGCACCTATGAGGGCTGAGGGAGCTGGCTGATGTCATTGCAAGACAAGTCATGATGATCTTTGAAAAGCTGTAGTAACATGGAGAGGTTTCTGAGGACTGGAAGAGAGTAGTCACTCCTGTCTTCAAGAAGGGCAACAAGAAGGACCTGGAGAAGTACAGGATAATTAGCCTGAGCCCGATCCACAGGAAGGAGGTGGAGCACATCTTCCTGAACTAGATGATCTGCAGAGGTACCTTACAACCTCAACACAACCTGCTATTCTGTGAATAGGTATTCAAATCTAACACAGAATTTTGCTAAACTCTACCCAATTGGACATTTGTTCAGTTTCTGTGCTTAAATCTCAGTAAGCTATATATTTATATTTGTCTCAGATTTGTGATTTGAAACCTCTTTGTCACAATTTCAGACAGTAAAAATTATTTCAGGACAAGGACGTTATTTTCCATTGAGATGTATTTGCTCTGTTTCTGCTTTGACTTCTGTAGGAAGCATAACATAAGCCCCTAAATCTCACTGAATTTGGAAAAATACACTTTCATACTTTATAGTAAAAACCTGGATAAAACAGCATAGGATGGTGGTTGTACTGTGCAGTATTCCACTTCTAAAAATGAGGTCATTAGGCCTGGATAGTTCTGATTTCCTGGTAATTTTGAAGCAGGTTATTCTGCAGTTTATTCTGGCCTTCTGTAGGTTTCTCTTGCTGTTTTGGCTTCTTCTGCCCTGATAACTCTTTAAGATTTGCATTGAATAATTTTTCTTTTATACAAATTTGCTCTGCTGATTGTTCTGAGTTCTGGAGATTGTTCTCCAGAACACTTTTCACCAAAACCAGAACACTGTTTTTATGTTTTGACTACTTCACATTTTGGGTGCAAGTATTTCAAAACATCAGATCAAAATCTGAAATGCTCAAAATGTAATGAAAAGTCTGAAGAAAATTTGACAATATTGTAACAGGCTTCATACACAGCAAAAGTTTAACTTACTCCAGTTTGTAAAGTACTTGGAGATTCTGAGATTGCAGCTGCAATTCAGGTACAAATATAATGGTCTATTGTCCTCCAAGCAGGAACCTCATCAGGATATTTCAGTTACTGAGTTGACGAAGCTGGACTGGACTTTGCCGCTAGTCCTGCCAGGAAATTAAGGGTCATATAGCTCTCCAAACTGTCTTCTACAACAGCGTCTGATATCCTAAGCATAAGCACAGTTTCATGGGCAGGAATACCAGAAACTGCGAGAAAAGGCATTTATCACATTTGTGTCTTTGTTGTTATTTTTCCTTTGTAATCTGAATCCCGATCCTTCTCTTTGCGCTTGTAAAGTGTCTGGAGATTGTCTCATGCCAAGTAGTATTATTTAATTTTCAGTTTCTCCTAAAATTTAAAACCACCAGGCAAGATGGGGTATTTCTTCACTTCCTCCCTCCTAGGACCATGGTCAAATTCGACATTCACATGGCAGCATCCTAGATGAGTATCCGTGGTGAGTGACTTGAGACTAAGAAAATTACTTGGATTTAGCCTTTAAGATAATCTTTACTTAAAGATTTATAGAAGCAGAGGAAAGTCCCCTTAGCTTTACTGGACTTTGTATCTGACTCAGAAGGCTCAAAATGTTAAAAGCCCAGCCTTGCATGAGAAGAGTATGGCTGTGAGGATCTTGCTTCTTCCTTTTCACTGAAGGCTTTGAGAGTAAGTCAAACATTGTGGAGTTGTGAGTCTCTCTTTATACTCTCATATAGTTAATTTTCTTGGTACTGAGATTCCAGCAGAGCTTTCAGCTAAAATGAATGTAATTAATAATTGGGAATTCAATAATATCTGAATTTCATATTATTGCATGAGACATATGAAGCCTTGTACTTCTTTATAAATGATTAATTAGGTTTCGAAAATTATCTTGGCTATGTAAATCTATTATTAAGGAAATCGGTTGGCATTTCTACTTTAAAGAAATGAATGTAATATTGCCATTAAAAATTCTCCTTGCGATTATTCACAGAATAACTCTAAGAAATGTAAGACAGAAATTAATTTCTCTTTGAACTAGTGTTCTCTTGCATTCACAACTGCAGTTATGCTCCACATCTTGTTACTCTGATTCATAAAAAAACAATTGGATGTTGCTATTTCTTCTGGGGAGGAAAGAGAAGTTCAAATCACATTCTAGCAGATCTTCTGTTATATGTTACTTTGTCTTCTGCCTAGAGATATATAGGAAGGAGCTGCACAGGTCCTTTTGACTGGAGAGCACAAAGCCAGGGGCATTCTACATTTCTATATGTGATGCCAAGCTCTCAGTATAAATGTGGGTCTCCAGTTGAACAAGTTTCTCCCCCTGTACACCACGCAGCAAAATCAAGGAAGCTCAGGTTCCATCTTTCTGGCAGGCATGTACCTGGTTTTCTGCACTGTGTTCTGCCACTGGGATAACTCAGCTCCCCAACTGCAGTGCCTTCTGCTCACCCGATTACTTCCCTATGGCACTCTGCAGCTCTCAAAGACATAATTATACCTTTGACTTCTTCCTCTTTCATCTGTTACAGTAAATGACCAGGTATGGCCACATATGATTTTGACATTTAGTTCTGCTGCTGACACCTGCAAACACTAGGGCTGGCTGGTAGAGTTTTAAGGTTTGTTGTTGTTTTCATTTTTGTGGATGTGCACTTAGCATGTGCCATTCTGGATAACCCATTTTGTCCACGCTGTCAAGTGCAGCTTGCTTGGGGTAGATTCCAGCTGATAATAACCAACTCACAGTTTGCACAATATTTATCTAGAAGTCTTTGATCACAACTTTACGTTATTTCTTCCTTGACTGCTTAATTTTACTTTCACCAGACGCTCCAAGCCTTTTCTTTCATATGGTAAATATACGGGAATGCTGCATATGAGACTATTCAGCACAAAGATTTTAATAAAACACTCCTGTAAACATGCTTGCTTCTCTGTTACAGTTATTCTAAGTGTATGTTTAACTTGCTGATTTCACACACCACTGTGCAGCCGTTTGTTATATATTAACTTAAGACTCAATCCCACAAGATACTGACTGCTTCTGGATCATGCCAAGTCCCTTTTCCTCCCATCAGCATTAAAGGGCTTACAGGGCACTCAGCACCTCACAGGACTGAGCCCTGAATCTGAGCAACAACAGCCTCTTTCAAAAGCCAAGCAGGTTTTGTGGAACCAGGTTCGTACTGTAACTGGCAATTTTTTGTGCAATGGATTTTTAGACGTTTAGATTAAATCTTATCCTGAACAACAGATCTTGTAGTTAATGGCTGCTGGAAGACATAAACATGTAGGTATATAAGATGATAGTTAATTACATTTTACAATTATGGCTTTACTAGTTGTTTCAGTTAAGTGCAATACCATACTAATTTTTTGTGTGCTGGCAGCAGTGTGCTTTGCCCCTCTGTTGAAGTGTGTCTGGCTTTTAGAGTTGCAGATAATTTGTTTAGTTCATGTAGCAAAGCCATGTGGGCAGTATTTATTGCTGAGCTTATGCACTTTACAATTGGGTGGTTTGTGTACTGCTACTTCAAGGGGATCCCACTGGCAGTGGCACTGGGGGGCAGATTCCCTGGCATTATTCCAGATTTCTGGAACCCCCTTGGACTTACATTTTGGAAAACCAGGAGAAATATTTAGTGGCCAAATATATCTTAATAAGACCAAAATGTGTGTAGCCTGTGTATACTACGGCATTAATTACTACTCTTTCTCTGAAACTTGGTCTGGGAGAAGACTGTGGTGTTAGTCTGCATTGTAAATTCAGATGCGGTGTTTGCTCCGCTGAGGAGAGGTCTGGTGGCAAAAGGGGACAAGCAGCAGCTTTTTGACCTGCCT
>JANHGB010016190.1:0-16196 GCA_026283785.1 Coracopsis vasa | reverse complement strand
ATGTGCAGGCTTCTTAGCCCTGCTTTCTAAATTATTATAGTAGAATGCAGTATGCACTGCAAACTGGTCTCGGACAGGTAGTCTGGTACGAGCCGCTCATTAGCAACCTACACAAAAGACAGCCTGGAATTCACCTTACCCTCCGTGTTGCAGTTGCTTGTCAGAAGGGAAAGATGAAACCAGTGTAGACCAAAGATACCTGTAAGTGCAGCATGTAGAGGATTATAATAATTGTAATTGTAAGTTGCAATAAACTTAATTGTGAAAGATTCAGAAGTTTTCATAAATGTGCAGGACAGATGAGTGAGGATGAAATAATGTAGGAAAGGATTGAGAAAGTTTTGGTTCAAGACCGGGAATAGATTGTACATCTTCTGTGAGTGCCACCAGAATCACTTTGCACCATCGCTGTGGTGGTTTAGAAATCCTGTGATTTTAGAGAAACATTAAGCATTATCAGTTTCAGTGAAACAGTTTTACAACTCCAAGAATATTCTCAGTGCAGACCAAACTCAGTATGAACCAAGTTGTTTTTGCCCAACTTCATGGAGCAGAGAAAATGTAATGCAACATCTATCCCTTCTACTGTAGATCATCACACATTCCGTATGCAGAAATGAATGCAGAAACTGTGTGTTTTTAGGTAGTGTTGCTTATGTGTTTATATAGTATTTCTTGGGGGGTAGGAGGTAGGACAATAAAGACAAGAGGAAGGATGAAGTTCTAAGATATTAGCAGGCATTTATGTTGAATTTCCTTCAAAAGCCTTGTGGTTATCAAGACCTGGTTTATAGAATCACAGAATCATAGAATCAACTAGATTGGAAAAGACCTTTAAGATCATCAAGTACAAGCATTACCCCAGGACTGCCAAGTCCACCACTAAACCATATCACTGAGGGTCTCATCTACATGGTTTTTGAACACTTCCAGGGCTGGTGATTCCACCACATCCCTGGGGAGCTTGCTCCAATGCCTGAAATCCCTCTCAGTAAAGAAATTCTTTCTAATATCCAGTCTAAACTTTCCTTGGTGCAGCTTGAGTCCATTACCTCTTGTTCTAAAAGGACAAGAGTTTACAAATGTTTACATTGGTGCATGCCTTTAAGAGTCAGTAATGCCTTTGAAGAGTCTGTCATAATAGCACAGGTGATATTTCCATGATACCATTTTAGATGTGAATGAAGGCGTGAACTATAGGGAAAAGAAACTAATCTGTTGGATGCAAGTGATGACAGATAAGAACTCAGGCTCTGTATATTGCTCTCTTTTAATATAGCAGCTCACACCTCATTCAGTGAGGGTCGTCATCATGATGAAGGTAGCTGGAATTTCGCTTTGATTTCAAGTATCTAGTCAATGATGAGAGCTAAGGGTTTCTGAAGACTTCAAGGCATGATTCACATGGCCCAAGGCATGGAGTAGGGAGTTGCCTAAAACCACTCAGTTGGAGATAGTTGATACATGGATCCGGTGGACTTGAAACATTTGAATATAATGCTCAATGATTTCAAGTCCATAAACACTTTCAAATTTGTTTAATTAACACCTTTTTTACTAGCAAGTCTAAACACATATAGTTAATGCACATTTTGAAATTCAATACATTTAACTGTCTGAACTACTGTTGCAATTTTTTTATGCCCTCATTCTTTGTTTCACAAGGGTTGAATAGAGCAGTGAAGAAAAAGTGTTTCAAATTAATCTTAAGAAGGTGGGTTTGGTTTGTTGGCTTCCTTCTCTGACAGAATACAGAAATAATGATAGATTTGATAGACTACACATATATGAAAGTCATGAGTAATAGAAGCCTTTCTCTTCAGCTCCTTCTTGTGACATTCCCATGAGCAGTACAGGGCAGTAAGTTTTAGCTGAAATTGTTGTTACTGCACAGCTAATTAGGAACTCCTGCTCCACAAGTTCTTTGACAGGGTGAAATGAAGTATCAAGTAGAGGAGTCTGTCTTCATCCATAACTAGTCAACATCTTTGTTAATGACTTGGATGAAAATAAAATATGGGGTTTATGGTTTTGGACAATCAGAAGGTGGAATGGTCTTCATGCAGGTTTTAGTTAAGATTGAGAATGATCTTGACAGATTGGAAATAAATAGTGTAGAATTCAGTAATGAGAGAGAGAGAGCATAACACTTTGTGGAAGTCCAGCAGAAAAAAAGAGGTAGGAATGATACTCAGCCATAAGCTTAAATGTGGAGCAGCAATGTCATTCTGCACTGGGAGTCTTGTGTAGTGATGTACAGACAAGAATGGCAATAGATTGTCATAGTCAAAGAGATCCTTCTAATCTCTTTGCTACTACTACAGCCCTAAGAGAAAGTTCATATACAGTTTTCTGCAGCAGACTTTAAGAAAGAGGGGCATTTTCTTTCAATAACAGAGAACTGTGAGCCATGCAACAGAGGTTTAGAAAAAGTGACCCAAGATGGATTGAGATACTTTTTCATTCAGGGAAGAGGAAAGTGCAGCACACACATTAAAATGCATCAAAGATGGAGAAGGAAAGGAAGGTAGCAAACTTGAAAATCTATCTGAGGTGATAGCTGAGCATGGGAATGGTTTTCCTGAGGAAGTTTGGGTATCTTCATCACTGGACATTTTCAATAGTAACTTATACAACAGTTCTTGAAATGGTTTAGGCCCTTCCTAGCCTCAAAGCCTGGTTGGATTTTATATACTTTATGTGATTTAAAAGCTATGTTTAGTTTTGGCTATTAATACCAGCTGTAATTGCTGAACAGTTTTAGAGTCTTTCGTTGCTGCTTTCTGTCAGTTCCAACCAGTAGAGCCTCTTTTCTGCTTAATTTATGGTCTCTTTACACCGCTCTCCACCTCATGAATGAAATAAGTCAAGAAGGAAAAAAAAAAAGGATTTGGTATGTTTTTTTTTATATTTCTTCAAAATTTTGTCAAAAATAGAATGAAAGATGGAGAGGAGAAAAGGTTTTTCTTTCTAATCATCTAATGGTAATCTTTCTTTTCTTTCTAGTGTGCCCATGGTCTCCAGGGATCACATAGTCCGTACATTAATGTAGGGACTGTAATCAAGCTCCTGTAGCTTGATTCTGGGATCTTGTAGTTTCCTACAGCATTACTAACAGTTTGCATGCAAGAGTATTGCATAGCAGTATTGGCGATCTGATAATGCTGTGGAAATTCTTCAGTGGAACTGGAGCAATACAATATTTTTATGTATATTATAGGTAGAGTTTTAGGAAGTATATTTTGACTCACGTGCTTTCATAACTGCTTTTTGTATTGATAGACGTCACTACTGAGGCAAGTATATAGCAGCTGTTGGAATGCAAGCAGTTTTCAAAAGACCAAATTTCGACAGAATTGTACACAAATAATTGGTGTCTTGTTTTTCCCTTCCTTCCCCCCACATTTAGCTGGCTGTGAGGTGGTTGGAGCACAACTGTCACTACCAGTACATGGATGAACTTCTCCAGTATGTCCGCTTTGGCCTTATGGATGTGGATACACTGCATACCGTAGCCCTTTCTCATCCTCTTGTCCAAGCTAGTGAAACTGCAACAGCCCTTGTTAATGAGGCCTTGGCTTACCACCAGAGCGTCTATGCACAGCCAGTCTGGCAAACCAGAAGGACAAAACCTCGTTTCCAGTCAGACACTCTATACATTATTGGTGGGAAAAAACGTGAAATCTGTAAAGTGAAGGAATTGCGCTACTTCAATCCGGTAGATCAAGAGAACGTTCATATCGCAGGGATTGCAAACTGGAGCGAGCTCGCACCTATGCCTGTCGGGAGAAGCCACCACTGTGTTGCTATCATGGGAGACTTTCTTTTTGTAGCAGGTGGAGAGGCAGAGCACTCCACAGGGCGCACTTGTGCGGTGAGAACTGCCTGTCGGTATGACCCCCGCACTAACTCTTGGGCTGAGATAGCCCCTATGAAGAACTGTCGGGAACACTTTGTGCTGGGAGCAGTGGATGAGTACCTCTATGCAGTAGGGGGCAGGAATGAATTACGTCAGGTCTTACCTACAGTGGAACGCTATTGCCCCAAGAAGAACAAGTGGACCTTTGTACAGTCCTTTGATCGATCACTCTCATGCCATGCAGGATATGTGGTGGATGGTCTTCTTTGGATATCAGGTAGAAAACGTTTCACACAGTTTGAGGTACTAACAAAATACCAAAATACTGTCTCGAATGAAACTAATAAATCTTCTTTGGTCTATATGTCATGATAACTTTTGTCTTAGGAGTTGGGTATTTCAAAGAATTTAATCCTGGAAGCATACTATCAAGCTTTATTAGAAGGATAGGAGCATAACATACAGGGTTTTTTGTCTGCTAAATATCTCTCTGTGTTTCAAGGTATGTATGTGCTACCTCCATTTGCTATTTAAAAATTACAGTGATTTGGAACGATAATGCACTTTTGAACAAATTTCAGATGACAGGGTCTGTATGTTTCCTAAAAAACAAGACCGAGTTTCTGTAAAATGGTCTGGTACCACTGCATTTATTCCTGATAATGAAATGGAGAATTAAGTGCTTGTTGGCTTGTGTCAGTCTCCTTGAAGGGAGATGTATGAATTGCTCTCACTTGCTCTTCAGGATATTGTAACAAGCCAAGATGACTTTTGTTAGAAATCGTGCATGGCTCTGACTGTCCATAACAAGGGCACAGGACTTCATGGGTAGCTTTATGGCACACACACAGATGAAAGTCTAGGTCTTGTAATCTTAAACTAACATCATTTGCAACATAGCACGTGCAACTTATGTGCACATTGATAGAAGTTGAGGATGTTGTGTCATCAGTCTTTGTAGCGATTTTCTGGTATTAGTCACTTTGCAATAAGCTTGATACTGTCTACAGAAGATTTGACAGAAAAATACCCACTTTTTAGTGAGTGTGTCACGAAAGTTGTTATATTTATCAAGGAAGTTAATAAGTAAATGAGGCCAGCCCTTGAGGAAAATGTTCGTTGATTGCCATCTTCACTGTAGATATCCTCTGGGGATTTTAATATGATCTGGGATGCCTCCAGTGAAAAGACGGTCTATGAATGAAAGATTAAGTTAGCTACTTAGGCCTTCACTGTGCTCCTCAAAGTATGCCATTTAAGTTAGTGGAGTAATTTGCAGATGTACCTTCCTGCCCACATGGATTAAGTGCTTTATGGGAATGGATTCCCAAGCATTGGTGGGGAGGTAGCAAATATCTATTTTTATACATATAGACTAAACTAATGAATCATGACTTTGGAATTAAAAACATGACAGGACACAGGAAATCACCACAATTCCTGGTAGGTGCTTTGGGCTGTTTTCTTCAGCAACAGACATTGAAAGAGTCTTGTAGATTTTGTGCTGCATGTTCACCCTGAAGTGTGCACGAGATGGACTTTGAGACCCAGGTATGGTACAGAAACAGGGTTTCTGCTTTAGGGTGCCTGCTGGGGTGTGTTCAAAGCGTTACCCTGTGTTTATTCAGTACCTTTCCTATTTTATCAGTAGAGAGAGATGTGTGTCTGTGATGGGCAATTCAAGCACATAAATGCTACTGCCATGCTGTGTCTAGATTTTGATTTTTTCCTTCCCTCTTGTGGTTTACGATTGTCAGTGTATTTATGAAAACCAAGGCTTTTTAGGAAATTGTGTTAAGTATACTCATATAAAATAATTGAAAGAGCACTGGAAATATCCATCAGAGTGTGGTACTTGCTTAGTACATGAAAAATTATGCTGAGGATTAATTAATGTGCTTAGTTATGTAAGTGCAATTCATGCCTCCCTGTGTGTTTAAATACTATCTGCATTTATATAATGAAGCAGTGTGGTATTGTGTCCAAAGATATGCCTCTAATACAGCTGTAGAATCAGGAGAAGAGGTAAGTGGAAGACTATTAGATGAACTCTGTAAAACTTGGGAAACCAACAAAAAGTATTTTATCACTATTGTTCAATTTATATTTGAAAATGCTACCAACGTGACCTTGGTTGTAAAGTCACAGTAAGGAGCAATGTGTTAGCAGTGGAATAAAATAGACAGGACTTTTTGGTTGTATTTTGTATAGTTTTTGAGAAAATGCTTAGCAGTTTTGAGTTGCTAGATTTTGACAGGTTATTATGAAGTACGTAAGCATACTATGCAATACTTCAGTAGGGTATTGATCTGAATTATGTACTCACAGATTGAAAACTGTTTTCTGTGTATTGAATAGAGTTATTTTTAAAATGAAAGTAGATGGAGATGCAGTAACTGTAGCTAGTTTTCTCTTATTAATTAATTGCTTAGGGACAGAATGTAGCTCACTGTACGTGTATATTCACGGGCAGGGGAATAGTTACAGAGAGATGTTTTATTGCTCAAAAAATATCAGTAGTTACTGCTGAAAAAAATCCGCTATTCATCATCAAATATGAGATGTTAGCATAAAAGTAATCAGTAATGCAGGAGGCAACATAATTTTGAAGTATGTGGCCTAAAATTAACTAATTAAAAAACTAGTTTATGTTAGGGTTGTTTCTGAGCCATATCCCTGCTGCTTTTTCTGGGAAGTACGGGTCACCAGTGAGAGTTCTCAAAGTCAGTCTGCTAGTACCAGCTGGCAAGGTAGCCATGAAAACGTGCACAGATTTTTAGTAAGTAACTAAATTAAATAGCGATAATAGAAGTTTCTAGCCCTTGTATTTGTGTAGAGAGTCAGAAAAATGTGACCTGCACATTGACCATTTACTTTATAGCCAAAGCATTAGTGCCTCTGCTACAGCCCCTTGTCTCCTAAAGGCTTTGCTAATCAAAAGCTGACTAGACTTAAGGGGTTTCTATTATTGTTATAGGGATTCATTTTCAGCTTTACTTTGCTGCTCCTTTGGGACAAGTATGAGAAGGAATACAAAAATTATAGAGCATAAAATCATGGAAATGTGCTAAACAAAATGCTGTACAAGTGTAAGCACATGGTGGCAATAGGAGATGGGTGGCCGATGCTTCAGGTGACAGAGGGATTCCTAACCTGCCACCACCTCTCTGGGGTTTTTAACTTGCCAGAAGGCTCAGAGGGAGTCTTCTGCACTCTGGAACTAGTTGGACCCTCTGGTCAGAACAAGTGGGTTCAGCTTTTCAGTTTTTTGAGCTCCATTTATTGTGGAACATATTTTTATATTTGTGTCATTATTTTTTTTTTCATAGCCCCCATTATATTTCATTTTCTTATTAAAAAAAAAAAGAGATGGGAATTCATTAAAATAATGTGCTGTTTATGGCTGGGATAGAGTTAATTTTCTTCATAGTAGCCCATATATTTTGGATTTGTACTGGCAACAGTGTAACACAGGGATGTTTTAGTTATTCCTGAGCAATGCTTAAACAAGGTCAAGGCCTTTTCTGCTCCTCACCCTACCCCAGCAGTGAGTGGCTGGGGTGCACAAGGAGTTGTGAGGGGACACAGCCAGGACAACTGACCCAACTGACCAAGGGGATATCTCAGGCCATACGGTGTCATGCGCAGTATATAAAGCTGGAGGAAGGTGGAGGAAGGGAAGGACGTTCGGAGTGATGCTGTTTGTCTTCCCAAGTAACTGTTGCACGTGTTGGAGCCCTGCTTTCCTGGAGATGGCTGAACACCTGCCTGCCCATGGGAAGCAGTGAATGAATTCCTTGTCTTGCTTTGCTTGTGCGTGACTGTTGTTTTACCTATTAAACTGTCTTTATCTCAGCAGCATAAGTTTTCTCAGTTTTACTCTTCTGATTCTCTTCCCCGATCCTGATGTGGGGGGGAGTGAGCCATGCTCGCAGAGGATAATTCATATGGGTAATGAATTGGGGTCAAACACAGACATGCATTTTCTTTGCAGATAGAGGGAAACCATATAGAAAAAATCAGTGCAAAGACCACCCATTCTGGAGATGTGAACATTGCTAATTTGCTGTGTATTTTACTCCTTTTAAAATGAGGATGTATGTGGCACTTGCTCAGAATGGATGCTTGCCATTGATGTCAGAGTAAATCCATATACTTCCTTTATATTAGATCACTGTTTTATTTCAGGAGTTACATGCATACAGGATGACAGCAAGCTGATTTTCCAAATTGCTCTGCTTTGTCACTGTTAGCTTCTGGCATTAGGCCATTGAGATACTCTGTTTTTGAGATGTGCTCTGCCAGTTCCAGAGTTGTCTCTCCAACTATATCACCTTTCCAAAGGTCACTTATGCTCCTACAGTAAGTGGTACATTACTTTTGTTTTTTCTCCATAAATAACGATTCTGTAGCTGTACAAAGCAATAGAACCACCCTCTCTCCCAACGCAGTGCTCTATTGAGAAACAATGGATTGAAAACAAATTATAAAGGACATGGGGCTTATCATTGGCTGCAGTTTCTCAGCTCCTGTGAATATTCCCTACCACAAGGATCCTATTAAATAAAAAGGATTTTTGAATAAAATATTTCTCAGAATCTTTTGCTTCTCAATGTGAACTCTCTGGTGTACGAGGAATCACCTACCAGGGTAAGTATTTTCCAAGCAACAGTGTGGGAGGTTTGGAAGTGCTGAGGAGGCAGAAGTACCGGGGAGAGGGAAAAATGCCTTTCTGTTTTGCCAATACATTCCTGGCTGCCAATTTCCACATAAAGCTGCAGATGCTACACAGGAATGGAAACTTTCAGATAGTGCCACACAACTCTTGAGATTCACTGCCACTGAAAATATAATTAGAGATCTGGTTATCCAGCTAGAGGTCAGGAAGCTAGAGTTAATTGCTAACCTGTTTATCCTACTCAAGGGATAAAGCACATAAATACAGTTAGAAACTGCTGAAAGCCTAAGAGACCCCTGCTGAAAGCCTGCTGCAGGCTTAAGGCAACAGTTTCAAAAGTGCCTGAGGGAATGAAAAATGTGGGGGCCCCTGTATGCCACCCGCGCTGGTACAGCCAGCTCTGCAGTAGCAGCCTGCAGAGGTCCTGCTTGGCCACAGTCCCATCAGCAGACTGTCTCCCTCATCCCTCCCCCTGTTATCCTAGGCAAAGACTCTCTATTAAGCAAAGCTCTTCTGTAAGGGGTAGATAGATCCTCACTGACTTAAGAGGGGAAGGCCCTTGAGGAAACCAGACTTAGGGACTCTTGAAACAGGTGCCCCAGACTTTTGTTTAGGCGGCTGCAGTTTACAAGCCCAGTCCTCCAAAGCCTTACTTGTATGAATAGTCCTTACCCTTCAGCCTAGTGTGGCTGAAATCAATGCCTCTTCACATGCCCCTTTCATGATTAAATGGCAGGAACCACAAGTCGTTTGTTTCCTCTCCTTTCACCACCTGATTTCCTACATCAAAACCCCCACATCTATCTATTCTGAGTAGGCAATGAAGTCCCTTATGCCTGTACAATGCAGCCCACTTTCAAATGGAACATTTTTTGTTACCCCTTGTTCTCATTAAAGGAACTCCTCTGCATATAAAGACTTTGATTATCAAACCACATAATTCAGCCAAAACCGAACAGGACTTCCATGAGGCTGAGGAAAGTCACTCCATCACTCCCTAAAGGCAATCTTCTTCCCGAGTCCCTCCTCTCTCCCCTGGAATATTTCTGGGCTACAGCACATGAAAGAAGCCAGAAGAATTATTTTTGTAGCAAGGAAATGTCATTTTATTTTTACTCTCCCCACACTGGAAAAAACATCCTTTTTTTATCAAAGTTTTCCGAAACATTTTCCTCCAGCACAGGTTGAGCGTGGTGTTTCTCTCCCCTCATTTTCACCACTGAAAACCCAGTTCAAGCCGCTCGCCTGGGCTCCCTCAGCAGCTATTAGATACTCTCAGAGGGAAGTGCCCTCTCCTCTGGAAGAGGTGGCCAAGAGAAAGGGTACGGGGTGCTCCCAGCACTCTGCTGCATGGTGGATGACAGTTCAGCTGGAGAGATGAATCTCACCCAAACCACAAGGATTAGAAGTGATTGAAAAGCAGAAAGGTTTTGATGGCTTAAATGGTGGCCTCGGCTGTGGCAATGCTTCTGTCCCTGCATTCAGGGTAATACTTAGGTATAAGCCCGACTTTTAAGTATGTGCTCACTGGCTCCAAAGAAAATTAAGAGTGTGCTTTAGCCTTGTCCTCTTACTGGCATGCTCACCCTAATACTCTGTCAGGGAACACATTATTATTGCCTGTTGCTTACTACAAACATGATGGAGTCGTTGATTCATATTATTTAATAAGGAGATGACTGACTGTTCTGCATTGTCTGTGTCTTAGGAGCAGTAAAATGAATCCATTAACTTATTAACTTTTATTTTGAAATCTTTCATGGAACTGTCATGTTATTTTGATTTGAGTAAGCGATTCATCTTTTTTAACAACTGTTCTTTTGGTCCACGGAGATTCACGTACTTCTGTTAATAGGTCAGAATTATGAGATGTATCACTCATGCTCAGAATCTTTTTGTAGTGTATAGCTTATTAATAATAGATTTGAATATCAAAAATAATGATATGCTGTTTCAGCATTTAATTTTGGGGAAACATTCAGAACATTTCCCCCTTGTACTGGTGCAGTCAGTGATGAAGATAGAGGGAGACGAACTGTACTGTAGGTGGGAGCAGAGACACTGCAGCAGCTCATGTGAGGTTGAGCTTTAAATTTTTATGACAATTCATAAACTATTTTTCTAGCCGAGACCCTGGCTAATCGCAGCCTCTCCCTGACAGTTTCCTTGTTCTGATTCTCATGGATTTAATAGTGTTCGTGGGGGGTGAGCTGGGTAAGATAGCTTGCTCTTGTAAGCTGCTTACGCGTGTGTACATTTTTCTTCAGGAATGTCATGTCTTCAGCAAGCTGTTTGCAGGCGAGTGATTTCTCTCTTAATTCTTGTCTGTCTAATGGTTTTACTAGTGGAGGGTGGACATGTAGATTCAAAGTGATGGCTCAGAAGCATTTATTCTTGGCAAAATTGTACTGGGGTGTAATCTTTTACATCTGGTATCTCTCCGTGCCTCTTTCCTCATCTCCTTTCCACCCCTGGCCTCTCCACCCTGGGGCTTTCTCCAACATTTGCCATGTCTTTCTTTTCAGATTTACCCTGTGGGCACTGCCAGCACTCTTTTCATCTACCATCTTGACTAACACCATCTTTTCCTATATACATCTGCACAGCAGCTCTCCACACCTGCCATCTCCTCACCTTGCCCTCCGTCTAACTTTCCCACCATGTGGGGAGAAAGACAAGACACAACAAATGTGGTTTAATTAGTTCCTCATCTCGCCAGCAATAGCTCTTACACTGTTGGTGAGAACTCCTTTTCTAACCCCTTTCACTGGTGGGAAGATACTGGCAGCCTCTTAAGTTCCTGCTCTTCCCTTTCGAGGGCAGAAGGGACCTTGCTCATCACCACTGGAATTAGATTGGATAACTCAAGGGCTTGTCTCTTCCAGTGTTAAACTCTTTGTTTGGTCATTTTTGGCTCAATTTTTCCACTTCCAGCTCTGCTTTATCCCAGAACTGGTGCCCTGTGTGAAGGGGTTTGTTGCTTTACCCTTGGGGTTTGATGTTCCTTTCTATACTATGTGCCAGGAAGACAGTGAAGCAGAACCTAATTTAACAATGAACATAGTTTTTTGCCCCTGTGTAGTCATGGTGACCTCTGCCTTTGGCAGTGTATCCCAGCTACTCCTGTTAGAATCATCTTTTTGGCTGGCAGCTCACATCATGTTTAGTTTTTAGCTCACACCTTGAATCTGTTTGCCAAAGCCCCACTCTCCACCTTATGGAATACAACTTTTCTCTCCTGCTTAGTAAGATTTAGGGCATCTTTAATCTCTTCCTGATTGCTGTTGTACCTTACTGTAGTAACTCCAGCTTTGCCAGCATCAGCAGTCTCATGGTCCCGTCCCTGTGCATGGGCTGTCCTTTCTGAGCCAGCTAGTTCATACATTACCACCTCACCCATACAATTCCCTCTCAATGTCATTGCAGCTGAAAGGGCTGCAAAAATTGTCACCCACTCAAGGCTAGGTACGGGACCAATAAATACTTTAAATATCTCATTTCTATGAATATGACTTTGAAAGATGTTTGGAAATATTTCTGGCTGACTCTACCATCCAGGGGAGTCACTCCAGCACCAGTTCCTGCTGCTTTTCCCTGCATCTTTCTCTCTCCCATCATTCAGGTTGCTTTGTTGAACCTGTTAGCTGCAACCTGCATGAAACTGGTGCTTTTCCTCTCCACACTGATGATCTCCAACTACTTTATTCCAGTGGTTATAGACAGTCTCTGTTGATACAATGGAGTGGCATGGAAAGTAAGCACGCTCCTGCTGCCTTTTCCCAGAGGAGCCAGACGTTAGGATGCACCTTCTCTACAGCTGGCCCTGTTATAGGGACATTCAACAGCAGGAGATGGACTGGGAGAAATCCCTCTTAAAATGCTGCAGGGTGGCATTGCTGGAACACATCTGCTGGCCCTTTCACCTTCTGCAGTGCCAGGGCCAGCAGCCATGTGGAGGGAGAGCACATTCATGTGGAAGGGTTGCTGGCATAGGTGGACATTGAACACATGCAACCAAATGCATCTGCAGTGAGCGTCGGCAGTACTGGGACTGCAGTGTGCCCAGTTTGGCAGGAGTCATCTGCAATTTAGAACACCTCTTACTCGGAGCAGAGGATTTTGGCATGGACAGGAGTCTAGTTAGAAGCAAAACGCTTCAGTCCAGGGACTTCTCATTCACTGAATTTGTGCTCTGCTCCCAGAGCAGAGCTTCAGGTTTATACTACATAGTATAAAGCACTCAAACCCAAAAACTTGACCTATGTATAAAGCCCATACAATAAATACTGCTGGCCCTGAGATAGAAAAGTGATTTTAAAGGCAGAACAGAGCTTGTCCTTACAGCCTTTTCCCCACATTACAACCCCTTTTCTCCCATTGCAGTTCTGTCCTGTGCAGGCAGTGTGCCCAAATATTCTCAATGCTTTCCCTCCCCATGTTTTACACATATTACATATATGCCTTACAGTAGTGAGCAGCTTTAAAATTGTTGTGTGGCTTACCTCATCCTCTCAACCAGGAATTTCATAAATAAATCACTGTCTTTCAAACCTTTTCTGCACATCGCATCTGTCTGAAGCGTGTGCGCTCCAATAAGTGTGCCTGACAGAGAAATTAAAAAGAAAAATCATCTCCCAAACAGAAACTGTAAGAGGCATGTTGAGCTAAACACTCGCTGCACATTACTACAAGCTGAATATGATTTGAGAAAGAGTGTTTAGAAAGTAAAGGTGACATTTTGTTTCCCTGAGCTCAGTGGGGCAGAACTTCACCTGGGGTAAATTGAAGTGGTTCCTTGAAATCAATAGCTATTTTGCACTTGCTGGGACCAGTTCTGCTGAATTCTAGCCATTGGTTATTGAACGGGTTATTTTTTTTTCTGAAGGAAATAAATATTTCTTCATAGCGTGCCTTGCTTTATTTTTATATTTACTGGATTTTATTTTATATTTTATAGTTACTTTATTTTATATTTACTGGATTTATTCAGTTTTCTGTGAGTAATTCACAGAGATTTTCCATTGAGACAGTTTTTCAGTAGAAATGTGGATTCCTAACTTAACAGATTTTTTATAGCAATTTATATATATGCTTTTCCTGGAGAAAATTGTCACGTAAATAGATGATTATTAAAAAAAAAACCCTTTTTTCTTTTCTTATTTATTAAAATTGAAGCAATTTTAACAAACTGAAAGTGACCCCACATTTGATCTGGAAATACTATGCCAGTGCCTTATTGGAAGTGTATTTTGGGGATGTAAAGCCTTTATTTCCCTCATTACGCTGTATTTCCTTGCTTTGCAGCTGCACTGTGAATAACACAGGAGACTGTGAAGCTCCTTGAGAGATCATGATGATCTTAAGGTCCTTTCCAACCCTAGCTATTCTATGATTCTAGGATTTTATGGTCTGTGAGAGCAGCCCCTGGAGGAGTGTGAGGCACTGCTATGTCTATGAGGCTTTGCAATGATATGCTTACCTTGAAGGTTTTTTGGCCATTTTCCCTTTAGCTGAAGAGTCACGGACTTGAGAAATCCCAGAAAAAGAATCTCACCTCATCCTGTCTTCTGTTCCGTCAACAGTTTTGAGGCAAGGGAGTGATGGGAAGAAGAAGGAGGCAATCCCTTTCCCACCTTTCAGGTTTTCTTAGAGGGACTCCCCCTCAGTCTTCTGTTGAGTGCTCTCCTCCTGAGAGCATTTGAACAATGATTAATGGTCCTGGTGGAGAACCCACTTCTTCACAGCCTCTAAACACCTCTCTGTTATGGAGCTGGAGACATGCCACATCCAGTGGGAGTATCAGAGAAAGTCCTCGGAGGCAGTAGTGGCTATGGGAATTGTGGGGTGGTGCTGTTAGGGCTCTGGTGAAGGCTCTGCCACCACATATCTCATATCCAGCCAAAGCTGCTCCCTCCCACCAGTGAGACCTGCCTGCCTGCAGTGTACATGGGCCAAAGGGCAGGTTTCCTGTATCTTTTAGTGAATAATAAACATTTACGCCATTCCTGTTTTCATTTGAATACGCTGTGGATAACCTGAGTGACGCTTACTTGTAATAAGACCGCTTTACACTAGGACCTTAAAATGGCAAACACTAAATTTGCCCTTTATTTAAGACCTTTGTTTGCTGCCAGAAGGGGTTAAAGTCGCCCTTGTGGAAAGGAGAGTTTATTTATGCCAAAGGCAGTTTGACTTCAGTCCTGCAGGAAGGTTGATTTTTCTATACAGTTTTATGTTTGGATTGTGCTCAGAAATAGCAGTATAAATACTAAATACATACCTAAAATGTACATACAGGCTTTTCTTTGTTTTTCTAGTTGACACAACATAGGATAGCCCTGCCTGTTTCTTGCTGGACTCAGCACCCCTCTCGGACTCTCACCTTGCTTCAGCTATGTGTGAAAAACTATTCACTGCAATAGCCTTGAGATCATCAGAGAAACAGCATCATTTAAAGAGGGCATATGCATACTAAGAAGGAGCTTTATTGCATTTTAATCGTTATTCCCTTAAACCTATAAATATACCCTAATGCTAAAATCAGTTTTGAACTTTTAAACTTGATTTTAAGGTCATCTTTTTTTTCCCTTTCCTTAACTGAAATGGGAAAAAAATACCCAAACAAAAATCTGCATAGTGATTGTGCACTGTAAGTTGCTGTGCTCTTTTGCATAAAAGATTTTCCATATTACAGCAGGGGGCTTTCTCCTGCTATGTCAGTAAGAAGAAGAAAATTCATTTCTTACACCCGCCTGTCATTTGCCCTTTTATGATCGAACCGTACACCATCAGGCAACCACAAAAATGACAAAAGCTTTTGCAACTGAATACATCTGATAATTGCGGGTTTTGGCTAAATTTAGAACTACAGTGGATGATACTGCAGTGTTTGGTAGAGTTAAAAAATGAAGATATGGTGTGTTATCCTATTTTACAGTCTGAGAGACTTCAGTAATTACTTTACATGATCCGTTACCTTAAACAGTGTTTCTGTTTTGTTAAACTTCTAGTTTTTAAGGATTATTTTATTTTTTTTTAATTTTAAGGATTTTTATTTTTTTTTTTAATACAAACCAAGCCTCTAAACACTTCAAAGAAGTGGGTAACCATGGGGTTTCCTTTTCAGTTTATGAATTTTGAGGTTAAAATGATTCACTTTTGCAGAGAGCCTCCAAGGTATGTTCAACCCCTGGGGTTTATGAGCTTTGGGGCATGAGGGCTATGAGATCTTCTCAAGGAACATGTTGCTGTACTGGTACTGTAGGAAGTTATAGGAAAGTCAGGGAGGTTTTGCAAATGGAAATCCCACAGGATTTTTCCTTTATATAAGGGAGACAATGTCTGTGTGCTGCCTTTGGAAGCATCCTGTGCAAGGTGCTTGTGTTAACCAAGAATATTGTATTTACTCAAATAAACTGGACTTAGCAATTGATACATTTTGAAATTTAGGTGGGAGCCATATGGTCTAGGTGACCTTTAAAGGTCTCTTCCAACCCCAACAATTCTATGATTCTGTGAATCTATGATTGATTCAACATTAAAAGGACATGGAACTGTTGGAACAAGTCCAGAGAAGGGCCATGAGGATGATCAGGGGGCTGGAGCACCTCCCGTATGAAGATAGGCTGAGAAAGTTGGGGCTGTTCAGCCTGGAGAAGA
>JANHGB010016189.1:23537-53107 GCA_026283785.1 Coracopsis vasa | reverse complement strand
GGGCGATTGGCAAGCGGTACCAGTATCCCACTGCTGAAAACGCTTTGGGTCACAGTGGGAGGAGGAGGGGGAGCGCTGCCAACATCCAAATAAAGACATGGCACTTCCAGCACTGAAAAAATAAATATAATAATTTACAATAATGCCCCCATGTGTTTCTGAGACTGCAGCAGAGCAACGAGGTGAGCGGGGAGGGGGGGCACAGGCATTAAAATCGCAGTTTTGAAAGCAGGGGCAAGGAGATGAGCAAAGTCCAGTCGCATGTGACACGATGGCAGCGAACTGGTGGGATGAGCTAAGCTGTGCAAACCCCTGCAAGTCTGCTGGCTTTAAAGCTTTGGAATCACTGGGTTTACAGGATAAAGCACTTTAGACGAATTGTAAATTGCAGGTGTCAAGTTATTTGGTTTAATCAGAAACAGAGCTCAGAGCAGTCGCCATGCAAAGGTTCCCCCACCAGCACGGTCAAGAGAGAAGTTCTGCACAGGGAAACACTTGAACCAATGTTATTTTAATACCTCAATTCCACATCCTAAGAAGTGACCAAGAACAACAAGTGTAGCATCTCCTTGCACTGCATGCCGAGGCTCAGCACCAGCAGCCAATCTGTGAGAGAATTACAGCCATAAAATGAAGCTAGTTTGCATGTCTTGGTGACAGCGGATGAGGGCAGCTCTCTGGTGCAAGAGTCCAACATGAGGTGTCGAACTGTCTGTACCACCAGTTAGCATCCTCCACCAGCAAAATGAAGCACTCCTCTGGCAAGGGCTGATAGAACAGTGCTGATGCTCCCTGCCTGTACCAGGCACCAGCATGATAAGATACGCCACGAGGAGAGCTTTAAGGTAGATAGGCAAACAAAGTCGCTATGAGCTCACATGCTTCATTTAGAACAAAAGGCAATGTTTCTCTGACAAATATGATGCACACTTACCCTGCCAAATTCGCTCGTACTCAGCTAATCTGCAGCAATCGGAACATCAGTGTTGACATCTAATGGTACCTACATGCATTTCTCTCTGCCTTTCCACATGGCGTAAGGCTGCTCCGTTAACACACTTCACATTTTTCAACCATCTTGTTTAACCTAAACATCTATAAAATTACAGAGCACGTGACTCAGCTACGCTGCATGTGCAACCCCCCCAACAAAAATCCTAAGTTAACATGCTGATATCAAAATCAATAAATCACACAACCAAGTAGCAGTTCAAAAGTTCAAAGACATGATGGCCAGTTCACTACGTCGTACCACTCAACCAATAATAACTTGACTCCATCACTCCTCATAGTATAGACAATTTCATAGCATCATTTTCATTACGCTGTCTCACTGAAAATTGCTAGCTATTTATGTATACACTAAAATAAATTAGCCATTTCATCAAGCACTGTGATTCTTATAAAATACATTAACACAATACTCAATTTTTCAGTTGGAGTAAATAAATAAATCAATAAATTCAATATGGGGTAATTTATTTTTTTTCTTTACTGTGGAGCTTCAGCTCTCAGCATAAGTGTTTTTATTGGGTTTATTTGTTTCAATAAAAATTGAAATGGGCCAGTTATCTTAGCAGTATGATCGGGGGGGGGCAGAAAACAACCCAGCCCTATCTAATATTAAGAAAGTATATTGCACAGTTCAGCCAGCTGGCAACGTGTAGGGTTTGGTCCAAATTTTCATTACAGTTATTAAACAGCCACTCAGTTTTGAAGGGTTCTTCCCTCCACCTGAATGGTTCAGGTTGGAAAAGACCTTTAACATAACAGTCCAACCGTTAACCCAGCACTGCCAAGCCCACCACGAAGCCATGTCCCTAAGCACCAAATCTACACATCTTTTAAATACCTGCAGGGATGGTGACTCCACCACTTCCCCAGGCAGCCTGTTTCAATGCTTGACAACCCTTTTGGTGAAAAAATTCTTCCTAATATCCAGTCTAAACCTCCCCTGGTACAACTTGAGGCCATTTCCTCTTGTCCTACTGCTTGTTACTTGGGAGAAGAGACCAGCACTCACCTCGCTACAACCTGCTGTCAGGTAGTTGTAGAGAGTAAGAAGGTCTCCCCTGAGACTCCTTTTTTCCAGGTTGAACAACCCCAGTTCCCTCAGCTGTTCCTCATCAGACTTGTGGTCCAGACCCTTCACCAGCTTGATTGTCCTTCTTCAGGCATGTTCTTATGGTGCAGCTTAGCGCATCCTTTAGGACCTCATATTTGGCATTTGGCAGCTCACGCTCTACAGAGAAGCAACTTACTATGTTAGCAGTCCCCCTGCCTTGCGTAAAACACACCACCTCAGGGGCTGGGCAACAGGATGATTCAGAATTTGGCACAACAAAATGCTCACACATGGGTAGGAACCCAGACCTCCTCGGTCCTCCTGCTACCATCACCTCAGATCAACAGACAACACACCAGCCCCTCCAAGTCTGCTAATCCTGGTAATGCTGCGCTTCTCTGCAAGTCTAACACTTCCAGCACAAACCACAGGCTTTACCTGCTCCACGATGACAAGAACCTGTGAGGAACCAGGAAGACAGAAGATACACCTCTTGTGACATGAATCTGTGCTGAATCCAGCGTCAGCAGTGAAAACACACATGTATTAACTAACACATACAATTTAAGCCCATAATAGTTTTAACGTAATTCCTTTAAAAAGGCTGCATGCGAACAGCACTGTTTGTAAACTGCTCGGTGGTAACAAGAAGGTACTTTCTGTTCATATTCACTCTTTAACCTAATCAGAGGAAAAGTAAATATCAGGTCTCAATTTTAATGACTGACTATAAATAAAAGCTTTTACGCAAAATGCACAATTTGCAAAGAGAATGATTTTAAGTCTGATGTCACTGGTGACCCATTGAACTACATGGCACATGTCAGACAGACGTCTGTTTCTTAAATTGCAGCAATAAATTAGTAGCCACAGAATCTGTTCTGTCAAGAGAACGCGAAGCTTTCCTATTCAGATAAAAGTTTAATGACCGTTTCAGTTTAGGTGCACAACTTAAGATCACTGTTGATGGGGGGGGGACCAACGGCAGGGCTGGCTGCTCTGTGCTGTAAATACCACATGCTGTCAGATGGAGGCTCCTTGGCCATGACCACGCAGAGGCCACCACACTGCCGAGCCATAAAAACACCCACTGCAAAACCAGCATGTGCAGTCCAAGTTTCCACAGTACTGTCCACAAAATCCCCTCTCCTCTGCCACTGAAGACCGGACCTGACCATGCGATGAAACCAACAGGAGCAGCAGGCGTTTCTTCCATGCCTTAGAGGTGTCATGGGGCCAAATCGAAGGACTTCGCACTCGCAAGTGAAGGAGTAAGCAGCAAAACACATCCCATGTGAATACAAGAGAAAAGCTGCTCTTTCATCTGCCTCTGACCCCCATATGCAGTATTATTTCACCCCAGCAGGATCCAAACCTCTGACACACGTGGAAGGTTTTCCTATGACTTTATACTGATTAAAATGTTAGTGTTTCACAATATGATACTTGAATAAAGCCTCTGGCAGTGTGCACTCACACATAGACTATCCTAATAGGTGTGACCACTTAACACCTCGCAATATACTGTGTCCCATCTCCATTACCTTGTTTTCAGTAAGTAGTAAATTTGCCAAATTTTAACCATTTTCACTGGACTCTTCCTTGCTGAGGATTGTGCCACAGGGAAAATTTTGGCAAAAAGCTTAATCTAAAACTCCTGAGATACTCCTGAAAACAGACAGCTGATCTACCATGGTGAGCAACCTGATCACCACTTCAAGAAGCCACCACGCTCCCACACACTGGAGCACAGAGGTGAAAACAAGCAGGTAAAAGACTTCAGTGGGAGATAGGTGGGTGGCACCATTCCCCACCTACTGCCCCCTCCTTTCTGACCCCCAGACAGGGGTAGAGGAAGCCACCTGATTTGAATAGAGAAGAGACATCACCAGCTCAGGAAGCAGGAAAATGAGCAGACAGGGACAAGGAGGCCAGACAGAAATGAACCATGACTGCCTGAGCACATCACCTATCTCGTGGCGGCGGCTGCATACGGTTTTTATTCATTACAAGGAACTAGAGGGTTTAGTTCAGTTTGGGACATTTTTGGAGACCTGTAGGTTGGCCAACCTGAGATCAAATTGTGCAAGTACATCCAAAACAAAATCCCCAACTTCTGGGTGACCTCCCTCCCCATTTCCACATTCTAGCCCCAAAACATGGAAAATCCTAAGGCTGCTTGGCTAGTCAGTGTTAAGTGTGTTCTCACACGGCCAGACAGCATCTATTTCTCGAATCCTTATCTGAAAAACAGCTGTAAGATCTTCGTGGGAAAGGTCTGGACACAGAAAACTTCAACCCAACTGGGTAGGCATTTAATTGTATTGGAACAACAGGGGTTGTCAACAAAAACTGTGGATCACTCTACTCTAGAAGTCTTCTCTTTTTATAGGAACATTATAATATTTATAACAACATTAGTCTCTTTCTTTGTGTCAGTAAAGAAAGTAGAAATTAGTTATATGCATATTTTTTATACTGTTTTGCTGCTTTCCCATGAAACATCAACTTTGTCTTTTCATACATTATCCTATGCAGAGAACTAGTAAAAAGTTTTATGCCAAAACCCCCTCCAATATGCAATAAAACTACATAACGAGCTCTATACAGGAGGCAGTAATTTATCACTAAGGCTTTCTGCATCCAACTAACAGGTCCATGCCCTCCGGCAACAAGGGTATATTGCCTTTTCCTCCTTCCAGCCTCACTAAGCAACAAAACCCAAAGTGGCCTCGTGCCCCTTTTGCCTCAGCTGACCTGCTCATTCCCCATGAGGATGCTGGCAAGGCCTCAAGTACAGCAGAATGGTCTTTCCAACCTTGTGTGCCCCACCGGGAGAGGATGGGCACAGCCAGGCTGCATAGAGGCTCTCTGCTCCAGTGCTTACAAAGATTCTGTACCAGGTAGAGCTCCGGAGGAGCTTGAGCTTATGATAAGCAACAGCATACTTAACAGTTACATGTTACTGTTCATGATAATGCAATATTTCATTTGGGTGATTTAGAAGTCCCTCTTGACCAACTTACAGTGAGACACCAAACGCTTCATCAATCACAACCATTTTTATTCACAATCCAGTGCAAAAACTACAGGGAGAGTTGAATTTTCAGCAACTCATTGGGGAGGGTATTGCTACTAGCACTGAAAATCCTCCTATCTCACCAATTTTTATGTTAGATTCAAATATATTTTCTTTCTAAGCAGCATTCCATTTTCCTGCCTCTCTCTGCCGCATTTCTTATCGTGGCAGGGTGAAAGAGTATCCAATTTAATATCTGTTTTGCAGGACAGGAGATTTTTTCATATCTTACGCACTAAGGAAAGCTGCAGGGGATGGCTTAGCAGGCTGAGCATCACGTTTTAAATACCTAGACACCCTGGAACCACAGATCCCATCAGGTTGACTGAGCCCTTCACGTTTCTGGGGTAGATAAATTAAGTGTCATGCTGTTTACTTTGTCGGGATCTTTCTGATGAAACCTCTGCGGTAAAGGTCCTGTCTGTTCTGCATAGAGTTGAAGGTTAAAGTCTTGTGGTTAAGGCGTAGCACTGGGTGCCACCTTGATCACACTAACACTAATGGCAATTCTGCCATTTCTGCAAGAGAGACATTCCAAAGATCCGCTCCCAGAACTTGCTGCAATATTACTGGATGACTGAAAATTATTCAACAGCTTATCTGGCTTTGGTGACTGTTAAAGGGAAGAAAATACATATACACCTCCCAGATGTTTAATTCATAAGTTATACAAACCTGTCAGATCTATGGATGACAGAAGAGAGATACTCATCATTTTTACAGCCTGATTTCTGTGGCTGGAGGTAACCCTGTGTTTCTGCAAAGTCATACCCTCTTCCCATCCCGCTGCACTGCCCAGAAGCAGTGGCCAAACCCACCAACATTAATGGCTCTCAGCAGAAGCCTTTTAGAAAGGAACTGCTGGAGATAAGTAGTGTGAAATAATCAGATAAGACAAAATGTTAATTATCATCACAAAAGTCACAGTTTTGATGTACGTGTGCAGAAGCATATACCCATATTCAAACACACACAAACCTTCTCAACTTTGGACATTTCAGAGGTCCATCACGTACACAAGGTTTAATTCGTGGAGAACAGATTCAGTGTTGAAGAAAACAGGACAGTCTGAGGAGGGTAGCTGTAAACATGCACTTGGAACCTTCTTCTGGCCTTACCTTTTCCTTCCCAGCTACCATTATTTTAATGGATTCAGATACACAGAAGATTCTGGGAAGGGAGGAGGAAGGAAAATAAAATGTAACAATAGAAAAAAAATCAGTTATTCAAAATCACTTCCCTCTGAAGTAGAAATTAGGCAGAAAACCTATTTCCTTTTGCAGTGGTTAGGGAAAGGACTGTCTTTTGATTGTTTCCACAACAGCCAAGTGTACACATTCCCTGCTTAGGGTACCAGAAATAATAATTAACACTCCTAAACCACTGTGTGTTACAATGACATACAAAAGGTAAAAGGTTGCTACTGGCTGTATAGGTAGTTCAGCGCACCTCTCACATTTTCCTCCCAGACTACCTAAGGACCTGCTGGTGCTCCAGCACCATACTACGCCAGCGTATGGACCTTACTGGGATGGGGTAGAAGAGACAAGAAACAGTCCTCCAGCTCAATTTACACATCATTACATTTCAACTGAGGGTTTTGGCTAACCAGCAGATATGGGATCAAACCATTTTTTGTAAACATTGCATATTCAAGTGTTGCAAGCATATTATTGGCATTACAGACGAGAAAAGCTCCATTAGGAAAAGAAACCAGACAAACAGTTCTGGGTAGAGCCTGTTTTTACTGGAGTGTTTGGTACATTTGTCTTTTAGAGGCTGGACAAAGATCCTTAGAAAACGGAATCAAGATACTGTGTCAAACCTTTGCAAACCAAACCCAACCAGCAGAATCTGCCGCAAAGAACAAGGACTTTGCCCAGAATCCATCTACTGATCCTGGAATCTCAATGTCGGTAAGTCAGGCACTCCAAAACTGCCCATGAGTTTTAAATGCCTTAGTTAAGAACATGAAGGTTTGCTGTGGCAGGGGACAGAACTAATGTAGAGAAAACAAGGCAGGTCAGGGGGTGGCTGTGCAGTAAAACTAAAACGCTACAAGAAAGCTTCTCTTCCAAAACTGCTTTGAAACAATTACTACAGCAACTCTTTAGCTCACTATTTAAAGTAAGTTGGACAAAACAGAGCATAAACGAACTCCAGACAACATTCGTTTCCACCATGAAGCCCTTGCAGGTGTGTCTCCAAACTCACAGAGCATCGCAAAACCCTTAAGGAAAAGGAGGGGGGAGCAAGAAGATGGAGGTGCATCGCCCTCCCACACACATACATCTTTGGCCCAGGGACACAGAATCAGCATTGCAGCTTAGTCCTTCCATCTTTCTTGGCTCAGTCTAACAAGATGCCCTCCATATTCCCATCTGCCCTCTTTCTGCTCTTTGCTGAGGAAAACACAACAGACCCAAAGCGTTGCCGGCTGCCGCTGGCAGCTCTTTTAAAAAATAGGCCAATCCCTCATGTCCAGCATGTCCCCAAATGCACTGAACCACATCCACAGAGCCTGGCTGCAGGTCCCAGCTCAGGCAGAGTGAAGCAGGAGAGATAATCATTGTTAATTCTAAGCTCCTGTGCTTCAGCACTTCAAGTCACCAGTGGTCAGCAAGGAGATTTTCGGATATGCTGGTGTATTCAGAGGAAAAAGGAAGGAATAAAAAGCAGGAGACAGGGTTGTGCCTCCTGCTATCCCAAGGGTAAGCCAGGATGCTCTCCCTGACAGTGGGCTCCCAACAGAGCTCTGATGGCTGGTCATACGCACTACTTCATATCGACAAGCAAACCAAAGTGAAAAATGGAAAGAACAAGGTGGATTTTAGATAAAGTGAAATATCCCTCCTCTCTATCAGGTCTGAGGAGTAAAGGATGAAACAGGATGGAACTGGATTTGGTTTAAAGCTTCAAAGGAATCGCAGGGAGAGAAGCACTTACAGAGAAATGTATTTTCATGTAAACTTTTATGCGCCCATACCTTGTAACTGGACATCAGGGAACAGGTTAATAAACATCATCAGGGTGAGAAAAACACAGTAAAAAAAATATCAGACTACAAACCCATCTCTTCCAAGATGTTAGAAATAGCTCTGCAGCTATATACTGCAGGGAGCCGAGCACACTCAAATACAAGTTTGCATCTTAAGCGTAAGCACACATACATACAAACAAGGTTTTGCAGATATTTGTTAGCTTTACTACAAGATTTTCCAGGGCTGATGCTGCAGCTTATGTTACAGCGCTTGTCATAAAGCTGCAGAGCAGCCGCCCCAAGAAGGGGCCTTGGAAAGAAGCTGAGATAGTGACAGTTGTGTTGCTGGGGATATTTCTGAGACGCAGTTGCTGTTTACTGTGTTTCTATTTCCAATCATGCTGCAAAGTCCACTCATAAAACACGAAGAGGCATTTCTTTGGGTGTGGGACAGTGCAACATGCACATAAGGAAGACCAGCTCCTTCAGCTGCTACGCCTGGGCAGAGCTCCACTGAAATACTCTTATAGCCTGACCTATAGTGAAGTATTTGGCCCATGAAGAAAACTGTAGTCAAAATCCCCAGTTACAAGGCTTATCTCGGGATATATTTATGCACAAAGCTCAAATAATTTAATACCATGCCTCACTGATCATGTGAGTGCACAATTTTGGCAGGGGCAAATGGTTCTTTTATACTGTGCACTTCTTGCTCCTCGCTTAGGAAAGGTGCCTCAGAAACTTACCAGCACTTTTAAAGGTGGCATCTATCTATCTATGCCCTATACAGTCCAATGGGATTAATCGCAGGCTCCCTAGGAGAGATTAAGCTACTCTAGAAGGAGTCAAAAAACTACTTGGAGTCAAAAAACTACTTGTAATGATGGCAAGTCACAGCATATGGCCAATTGGACAACTACATTCCACTTCAAAGGGAAATTAAGTAATACACTCTGGGGTATGTTCTCCCCGTGTTACACTTGCAAATCCCCATTAATACTAATGATTGCACTAAGTGTAACAAATATGATACAACACCTAAAACAAAGCAAGATCGGCCCAGAATATGCAAAAGCATCCGCAAAAGGAGCTAAAGAGCATTTAAACCTATCAGCTTACTTCATTTTTCCTTTCTTTCCTCAAAAGCAAGAGGTGAGCAGGATTGCAAAAATATATGATTTGCCAACAAATGTACAAACTACAGCTCAAGAGAAACAGTGAAAAAGGACCCGACATTCAAGGCCAGTACAAGTTCATCATCTTAACTGGAGATCAGAAAACCGGCTCCTAAATTAAAAAGAAAGAATATCAATTCCATTTTTTTTTCCCCTAAGAAAACCATTTCCTACCAGCTTTGAAAACAACCATGCCTACAGTGATCTGCTTGGAGTCTTCTGTGATGGTTTTGGCTTGGCTCCCTCACCCCTCCTCAGCTGGGTGGCTAACTGTGAGTGTAACCACGAGGTTCAGAGGGTTCTCTTCTTATTAACCTTCCACTTCATGCTTCCAATTTTAGACAGCAGTAAAACCGCCTTTCAGAAATTCCACTTATCCTCAGTTACTTCTGAGGTGAGAGTTCACATTTCTGTCCACATCCGTGATGCCAGACTACTCTGGAAGGACAATACTGATTTCATGCACTGGACAACACAGAGTTAATGGAATAGGGCTTGGTTTTTTTTCTACTTTCCTTGGATTTTCTAATTTATTTACGAATCACAAGAGCAGTTCAGTGGCTTTAAAAGTGCCATAAACTCTTGCCCAAATTTTGATGCCTAGACACACAATGAAACAGAGGGACGATTTCTTAGATGCAAGATTTGTAATGGCAACATGCAACCATCCACTGTCGTGGGGCAGCACCATGACTAATTAGTACCTTTGTTAAATACCTGGTGCCAAGACCATGCTGTCACAACGGCCCACCAACACTTGCGTGTGAGTATGAAGTGAGATGGGGCGAGAACTGAAAGCACCCCAACTGCCCCTGAAAACCGGTCCTTCTTCCAGCCAGCTGCTCTTCCAAGCCATAGGACCAGACAAATACACTGTCTTCTACCATCCCCTGGGGTACTGAGACCAAAGCATGGTAGGATACGACACACCCATTTAGAAAGCTGGACAAATGGAAGGGAGTGACGCACCCATGCATAGCGGTAGAGAAGACAGAAAACATACCCCCTGAAACAAAATGGAGCCGAAATAACCACTTCTGGTACAAGTAATTTATCTTGCCATGTTCCCCTACCAAATTCAGCATGGCTTTCCTGGCACAGAGGGCAATCCACAGTGTTGCAGCTAACTGAGACCACTCTTAGCACGAGGAGAGCCTAGTGCATCCAGCCTTTGGCCACAGAAAGGGCGTAAGACAAGGTGAGAAGAAACACCAGCAAAGCCGCCCAGCAGCGCTGAGCACTGCAACAATGCTCTCAGATACAACTGGGCTATTGCACTGCTCTTATCAGCAGATACAAGTTCAAGGTCAGCCCTGATGCACTGACTGAAAGCTGACACTGCCTATGTCCTGCAGCCAGCACGACTTCAAATCAAGGCTCCCATTTATTAGTAGTAATTTTGTTTATTATTGCAGGGCCTCAGGACAAACAAAAAAGGAGCCCCATTGTGCTCAGCGCTGTGCTAAAACGCTTGATGAGCCTCTTTAGAGGTTGCTTTCTTGAGCTTCTTTCCAGCAAGGTATTTTCAGATGTAAATAAATTCAGATTTCAGAAATCAGTTCTCTGAAATTTGTCTCCATAAGCAATTACCATGACTTTGCCCATCCAAATGTCAGCTGGACACCACACACCTCTTTTGGGTAAGAAAAATTGGTATTATAAAAATATAGGTGCTTGGGATGTAAATAGTTTTTGCCATTTATTTAAAGCCACTATTTGAACTTATTTTCTTTGCCTGAAATATGTGAAAGCTGCAAAACAATTGTTTTTCTGTTGTTTTTCTCTCCTTCAATTTATGTATCTTTCTCATAAATGTACAGGAATATTCACAAATGGGAAAAAGAATTTAAGAGTTAAGTTTTAACTCAATGCTGTACAAATTGGTCTATGAAATCTGAAGCCATGCTAAGATCTCATGAGTTCAGCAGGATAATGAAAGCGGCGCAGAGCCAGGAACAAGGAATACCAACACTGCTGCAGCAGCGAATGCAGGAAAACACAAACAAAAATTTTGGAAGGAAGGTAAAACCTCAGACTTTTCCCACATCCTCTGGAGACATTTGGTCATATACATTATTAGAGATGCAGAAGTAGTTGTGCCTTTGGTTCAACCTCCCCTATAAGCACTTCCATGCTGTTTGTAACACTTGCCATATTAAAAGGTGAAAGGAAAGCAGCACATGAGGCAAAGGGAGGACAGAGCATCCTTCTACGGTATCAAATCTCCCCACCATGTCAGTGGATGGGTCCTGAGGACCAGACCATCACTTGAAAGCATTTTAAGACCATTTTCAAATGCAAATACTTTCTGCTGAGCCTCCACCTTGCTCAGATTTGTACCAATAATTTAGAGGTCACCAGCTATTACATCCTATTATCTAATCCTTCAGACTCTGCTTTCTTTCTTTTTACTGTTACTGTTCACTGATGTCTCCATTCACCTTTGAAGATGCCTGTTTAATTTAGCTGGAGTTTTAGACCACACTTTGGATTACATTTCCCCCAGTCTTATTCTAGCAATTTCTTGCCAATAAATGGTATTTGGATACCCCGCAGAAACCCCACATCAAATATTGATTACTGTTATTTCCATTACCATAGGCTGAACCAGTTAGGTCTTAGGAGCAAATTAAAGAGCTTGCTTCCATGTTCTGGCCCTTTAGAGGAAAGACACAAGTATTCTCCATAATAAGGAAGATGCTGACACAGAACCAAATAAATGCCCTGCAAATTTATTTCTCTGGCACAGTTAAATAAAGAAAATATAGTAAACTACTTTGCATGCAGAGGATAAAATCAATATAGCTTCCATTCAGGCAACAAAAATCATAGCATATTGCTTTACATACATACATGCTCTTCAGTTAAGGTGGAGTTTCCACAATTCCCCTTTGAATACCCAGCTTTGCAGCATGCACGTCTCTATAGCACTCAGCAATCCCTGCTTGACATTAGTACTAAACAATATTCATTAAGAGCATAACACTAAAGTGCAACATGTAAGTAAATCAAACTCTCAATGCTCTATTTTACAAATTTCATGGGCCACTGGGGATAATTAAAAGGGTAATTATATAAAGTTGGTGCAGTTTTGAGACTCAAATGACATTTTCTGCTTTAAAGCACTTGATAATCTGGTATTTTTCTACTTAAGCCAGTCTTTTTGTACTTTTATGGTCAAGCAGCATAAACAAACAAGAACTGGTTTTTAAGGTATTTCAATTCTTTCTCTCTCTCCCCACACTGTTTTTCTCTATCAGCACCGCTCACCAGTTATTCCTAAAAAGTCCCATATTAAGATATCAAGAAAAATAAGGCCTTTAAAAAAACATCACTGATCACCATAAAACAATACTGAGCCTCCAGCCTGGTTTAAACTGAAGCTCTGAACAGAAATGGTATTGCTTTGGGTGTTTACAGCGCCGGAGTGCTGTTTGGTTTGTCACTGTGTTTAACCACTGCTCTAAAGCTAGCAAAGTACATTACTGGTAGTAACAGCTCATGAAAAATACAGCGAAGAAACTGCTAGTGGCAGAAGCATTTAACTTTCTTGTTAGCAGCCTCCCCCATGTGGCACTTTAGCACCAGCAAGTTGTTTATTATGTTCTGTGCCAGGCAAAACTGATTAAATGGGGCTCTTAAGAATCAAAGCGTTATAAATTCATGGAAATACAGCAAGCAATAAATTCCATGGAATTAAAAGCTTACTAGTGCTATTAGCATTTCAGGGTGTTTGCATTGTTAATAGTGATGTGCAAAAATGATGTTCCTATAAGACAAGGCAAACCAACAGAACATATGCTTTAGCCGCTACATTTTTACACAATGTCATCATTGCTTGTAATTTTTTCCCCAAAAACCTAAAATGCTCATTAATGTTTTAAAGAAAATCCTGAACCAAAGGTCTACAGACCAAAGATTTACATCCCTAGCAAAAGAAAAGCATTATACACGAAGCAGAATGCCTTCATGACTCTATGAAAGAGCTGGAGATGGATGCCCCAAAGCAGAGGTCTGCCCTGGCTTTGGGGAGGAGGGAGAGGGGTAAGGCAGGGTGACACTGCTGACATGATGGGGACACATTACAACACAGCAACTTGCTAACAGTTTAATAAGTAAACTCAATGCATAGCAACTCTTAATGCCAAAAGGAAAGGGCAATCTAGCCTGACCTGGTGGTCAGTAAATCTGTCAGCAGCTCTCCAAAGAGACATCTTTACTCCGGGTCATTCTACCATCATTCCATGGGAATGACTCTGGTGGCAGGTCTCCATCATTACTGCCGAGCTCCACGTTAAACACTAGTGCCAAGCTGGTATGAGCCCTTTCCTCATGTCCAAGTCCTTGCAGGTAGCTGGTAACTTTGGAAATTGAATATCCTTCAAGTGGAAATTTGCTAAAGAAGCTGCTTTAGGTATGTGGCTGGGCAGGAGAGGAATGGGACACACTTCCCAAAACTGCACAAAAATTAGGCCTTGCGGAGTTTGTTTTGTTGTTGATTTTGGTAGGGTTTTGTTTGTTTTCAGAAAGGGACAATTTGTACCTTTCTGAGCTGCTCGCACACACAGCAGCCAGACCCTGCACTGTGCCTCTGAGGGGTGAGGGGTAAATCTGACTTTCCTTGCAGACGGGAAAAATCAGATCACAGCCCTGTTGCCACAGTTATGGTTTGACATAGGCTAAAGAGCATATTCTGGGTGGTACATCATGCACAGCTGGTAATGTACAAGTCAAGAAAAAACACGAAAGCTTTGTCCAGAACAAACAGTAGCCATGCCACGGAGTGAGTCAACTGCAGAGGTAGGAAAAGAACCCCAAATCCTGACTTGTGGACTCAGGCTCAGCGCAAAGCACCCGGTAACAGCAAAAACCCTCTCCCAAGATCGAGGAGTTGACATTTTGTTTGCCTGAAGCAAAACAAAACAAAGCAGTAGGTTTTAAACTGCCCAGAGGCACGTTGTCTTTTTGATGTATGCACGTCCTGGCAGTCACACATCTGCATCAGCAGAGAAATAGCCCAGGTTTTTTGGCAGTTATTTAGTCCTTTTCATCTGAAAGTTGAAAACACACTTGAAAACACACCACCACTGAACCTCTACAGCTCCGGATTCTGCATATAAAAAGCAGCTGCTGAATACATGCAGGGAGCAAGGGCTTTTTCTTAATGCTTGAACAGTTCCAAGTTCAAACCCATTAAAGTCCAGGTCACGCCAGGATCATGTCACTATTAATGCATCCAGTTACATGCTGAGGGAAATCTAATATAAAACTATGATAAACTCCAGCTCTTCTGCAAAGATATATAAGGCCTTACCCAGATGATGCCACAGATGGCTCTTCATGTACAGTGACCAGACGGGATGTCAATGTCACAGGACAAAACGTGGTAAAGTCTCTTTATAGCTGTTTTTTAAAGAGAGGGTCTCCTCAAATGTCCACAAAGCTGGTTTGGACCTTCCTTCCCCACCCGCTTGTGGGGAAGAACTTCTTGTCCCAACAATGCTGTCTCCTACACATCACAGGTCCTACACCCAAGACAACCTCCTCCAACATCACCAGCAGCCCACCCTCCATTGCACTTGGTAAAGGCACTGTGGCCAAGCGTGATGAAGATCCCTAAACTCCACACTCCCCCTTTTCAGAGCAGATACTCTCTCCAGATGAGCAAGGTCCCACTTGTTCCTGGGGGACTTCATGCCTGGCCAAGTATGTGCTGCCCCAGGAATGACAGCAGCAGGGAAGCAGAAGACTTGGGACAGTCTTCTGCCCCAGCCACATGTGGAGGTAATCTGGGTTCTACCCTCTACAGGTACCTGGTATCTTGTAATACAGCTGGTAACAGCCCTACTCTTGCTAAGAGGGAAGGCAGCCACAGAAGAGGAGACACAAGTGGGGAACTGAGGGTATGTGGCCTTATGATGGTAGAGCACACAGGGAGTGTTCAGGCCTTCCCCTTGCCATATGCAATGAGCTGCTATGGTGGTGCCTGGAGAAAGTCACTGCTAGCTAAGAAGACAGCAGGAAACAGAGGGAAGGAGCTGGGAAAGTACAGATTTACTTTAAGAGACAAACATCTTTTCCTAATGTTCTATCAAAACCCAACATCGCAACAAAAGCCTACCAACGGCCAATATTCCCAAGCAACATACTGACTAGGAAGTTTGCTCCCCTATGACAGTCCTTCAGATGTGCAGATTGAACAAACCTATGCACATATATCTACCACTCTGATGTAAGGAGTGGGTAAGATTAGGTAGACTGGGACGGAGGAGATTTCATGGCCCACACTGAACACTTGCGGGACCACAAACAACAGATCTGCAAGGCAGCCATGAGCTGTGTGCTGACACAGCAATGCACAAGACGCCGCAGACAGTCCCGACCATGCTGCCCATCCACTGGCCGCACCAGCATGGTGGTGATCCTCAAGTGTCCAGTACTAATCCAACCACACCTACACTTCAGGTATGAGAGCTAGAATGGACGTTTCATCTGAACAGTGGTCTTGGACACAGTGAAGGTGTCCAAATCCCTTCTAACTCAAAGCCTTCCTCTCCAGTAGCTTCTGGCAGACCAATTTCAAAGACAGATTCCTCAAGTGGTAGAGTGCGACACTGGGATGCAGGTGATGGAGCACGGCACCACAACACTGCCTCGTCCTGCCCATCTGAGCATCGCAGTAGGAGATTAGCACAAGTTTCAAACACAGCCGGATCCAGTAAGCCCTAACTCTTCACCCAGCTCATCTCTGAGCTTTCCATCCTAACTGTGCTGGGAAAAGAGGAAAAGGACTTCACTGGACTTTGTGACCTTATCAAGTATCTAGAAAACACTACGGCTGATGTGGCTGTATTTCAAACCCAGTTAACCATGGCAGATTTATAATACTCCAGTGGACCCGCAGATCCGCATGAACATACAACACACTAACCACACAGACTGAGAGACAGTTGCTGAGCACACACTACATACATGGGATTTACACTATGCACATAATGGATCTGCACTGCCCATGCAATGTATTGAAACTTATTACAGGGTTAATAAACTGGACAATATTGTGAATGTTCTCAGAGATTCAAGATGTACCACTTTTATAAAAGAACAACTTCAATATTAAAATTGGACTTAGCTAAAAAAGTAATGCCCGGTGCACTTGAGTCTCATTGAGGAGAAATTTAAAAAAGCCAAAGTCTGCATCTTTAAACTATATTCTTCCAGTTATCCAACTTCCAAAAGAAGAACAGGCCAGACTCTCTTTTTAAGTACATGAATACAAATCCAGATAATTCTTTCCATTTTAAGTAATATTTTGTCTAATTAGTATGCTTTTTTCTCCTACAAAACCTGCATTTATCTGCTGTGAAATTAGGGGCAGAAATGAATTGTTTTAAAGAGAGCAGACGGTAAATAACAAGTTTGGAACCTTGCAGCCTTACCCTGTCAATTTGTCTCATGTAATGCACTCAGCAGACATGCTTACAATTTCTTACAACTTTTACAGGACCTCCTGTGGGCTTATTTTAATGTTCTCCAAAACTGAGCTCAAAGCTTTCGACGCTCTAAGCAAGTAGCACCAAAAGCAATCAGCTCTCCCTCCTTAAAACAAAAGGAAGGAAACAATAAGAGCACACATTTTTTTTTCTTGCTGGACATCATCAGGTTCTGAAGAGGAATGAAGACATAAAAGAATTTGTACTTTTTCAGAAATAATTTGTCTTTTCTAATAATAACGTTTAATAATGCTCAATTCGCATTCAGTAAGACTTTAAAAGGAGAATTTTGCCAATAAAAATGATCTTTCCCAATTATTGAAATTAAATTTAAATGGAGAATGATGACAGCAATAAAGCAAACACAAACTGCAAAAATAACTGCATGACACTGTTCCAATTAAAAAAGGTTAAAAAACCCCCCATTCCCCCAAAAAGGAAATGGTCTCATTGCTTATACTATTGATTTATGCTGTTGTTGGCTTTTAAATGTAGCACTTTCTATTTCTAACATATTTAAAGACAATTCCTAATGTCCTGACTGCGTACCACTGTTCCATTGGTGGAAGTGCCCCAGTAGCAGGAAACGCTGTGCCCCTCCACAGACATTTCCTTCCATCAGTGGGATCCACTAACCCTTAACATGTCAGAGGGTTTAATGGAACACTTGTATTACATCTAATATGGATAAAGACAGAGCCTATCAAAAATAATGACAAGGGCATGACAGGAGAAGTAGATCTATTATTCAAAAGACGCCGATTTTTTTTTTTAAAGAAAGAGATAAAAATTCTACTTTTTTTTTTAGAAACAAAAGAGAAAGAGATCATCAGATTTCACCAACAATCTATTCTGAAAAGCCATATTAAAAACTACAGATATTAATGGTTTGCAATGGAAATGACATCCAAGTCGCAGTTACAAGTGTCAAAATGTTTGTGCCACCCTTCTATAAAAACAGTGAGCTCAGAGCCAGAGATGACCCTTTTGAGCAGTACAGGAGTATTATGCAGAACACACTGGAAAGTACACGGCCAGCAGAGGTGGCAGAGCTGCAAATTAGAATTCACAGATTACACTGGGAGAAACACTGAGTAATGAAACATCCCCGAGGTGGCGTCTGAAGTTCCTGCCATTAGCAGTAGTGAAAAATGCTTTCATATGTTGCAATGAGAAATATGGGCAGGCAATCAGGGCCAAAAACTGTCTTTTTTTTAAAATGCCTTGGCTTTAGTACGAGCTATCAAATAAGAAGGGTGGCCTCCTGCAATGCCCATTGACATCACTGGTCTTGTAACACTGCCGCTGTAAAATATGGCTGCTACCGGTGTAGGATAGTAACTTCAGTATGCCGGAAGATATACTTCTGGTGCAGTAGGAGGCAACAGGCAGTGGCCTTAGAGATGACCAAATAAAATATGAAATATGCAATAAGAATCTATTTCTGGTGCCATTTTCTCACATCTCTAGATTTTCTAAGACAGGAGAGTACACCGACTTTGAGACATCAGTTCTGTAAATGCAGGTTTCAAGCCTGCAACTTTACAAGTGGTTCTTGCCCTCGTGTTGAGAAGCAGGCATGGCTGTGAGATGCTAACAGACAGCAGTGATGGGTATTAAAGCCCATCAGCCTATTTGCACTGGCCTGGCAGCGTAATTTGCACAAGGGCAAGTTGGAGCAGAGTTATTTGCCTGCTTCAGAAGGAAACCTTGAACCTGGGTCTTTTCATGGCATTTATTTTTGTGTTTGAGACCGAGCATGAGCTCAGGCTATCTGACCAGTAGCCCACACCAGGGTTCTGGAGTAATGAGAACCAATGCCATTTCTACCTATGCCATTCCCAATTCTTTTCTTGCCCGAGCTATGATAAAATGCAGTATGTCCTGACATACTATCTAGCTTGGTCTTGAAGAACCAGGCTGGAAATCACATGCAATTTCCAGTCTGCATTGCATGGCGTATTATGACCTGTTTCCTTGATGTATCTGTAGTCAGGTCAAGTTAAAACATGAACACAGTGATGTACCTGTTCAACACAGTCCCTAGCAAAGCTACAATCTGTATGAGAGGAGAGGGTGTTCATGGACCACTGACAGCACAAGAACAGGCTCCAACTATCTGAACATAGCTTTTACAGCACACTTTCCAAAATGGCTCAGGACAACGAACCCAACCAGCTTCAAGAGTGCTACCCACCACTGCAACAACATCTCTTGCAGACACATCAATGCCTAGCACAGGATATCACGTCTACCTCTTAAGATGCACATAGCTTAAATTTCCTGCTACACAGAAGGGTGGTGGTAGGAATTCAAACACCTGCCTGCGGAAAAGCATGCTGCAGCCCTGAACTCCACAATGGCACTTGCCAATGGAGCCATTTTTGCATGCTGCTGATCAGATGACAAAGGTTGGGCCTCCTCTGATGACAGCTTAGTTTAATAGACATCACAGCACTTTTGAGCAACTGACAAACATCAGTACACCCTTTATGGCTGCTTTATCTGCAGTTACAATCTCTCAATATTGGGCCATCTTCACTACATACAATAGTTTCGATCTGTGGGTATAGATTTGGCTGGTGGTTTCCAAATCTAGACGTGTACATGAACCACTCAAGACTCGTGCTTCATTTTCTTCACACATTTGAAACGGATGATGGCACTTTGACCACATTAAGTAACACAAATCAGCAGAAGATCTTAGTGAGCACTTACCCAAGCTAATGGAAGAAACATTGCGGTATTACACAAAATACTGGCCAGATCTTGCTCACTTTAGCTAATCCTCATGAAAACCAGAAATATTTGGTCCAAAAGCATCAGATAAGAGGATCAAAGCCTGCTACTGACTATCTTAAAGCTGAGAAACATATCTTTCTACCAACCCACTTGAAAACTTACAATATATTAAGGAACATTAAGACAAAAAAAGAAGAAAAGCTGAACGGGCCAAAAGCAAACAAAAGAAACATGTTCTCTTGAGATCACTAATGCTGGCAGACAATAGCACAGAAAGAACTCCTCTGACAGATCTTTGAAGTCTTTAATGCAGAATGCTAGTGGTCCATGTTAATGAGATGTGCTCAGATATTTTCTAAATTATTCCAAAATGTCTTAATCTATTTTCTACATCTGCTTGACCCAATTGCTTCAGAAAAGTCACAGTTTCATTCATCTCTGGACTAAACTTTTCATCCAAGGAGGTAAGGTCTTCAAGCACTTTGCGTTTCCAAAGACCCACAACACCTTTTTAGAGTTTACTCCAAAACATGCAGGTAATATTGTGATTTCATTTAGTAGACATTACAGAAACACTGCAACACATCCATCAGTCTGAGTAACTCAAAGGTCTTAACAAGTGGGATATTACAACCTCTCCCGACATTCTGACAGTAAATACATCCAGTCTTCGATGTGGCCTAACAGACACTAATGGCTCCAGCTATGTGACCACCACCCCACCAGCAAGCAAGCAGCAGTCATCAGTTGGGGTCTCCCACATCCCCATTTCCTGCTGGGGCCTGTTGCAGAGAAAACATTGGAGAACACATCCAAGAACCAGGTTGTATGCACCAATACAGACTTTATATGAATGTACCCAAGACACAGGAGCAGCTGCACACTGCATCTGCTAAGAATGGTGGCTGTTTCTGCTCTGTAATATGCTTTAAGACCATTAGCTCAAAAGCAAGAAAAGCTGAAATGCCAAACTCAGTAAGGAAAACATCACTCCACTGCCTGCCCACTGCTTGATGTGCAAGCATCACTGCCCCCAGCCAGTAGAGGAAACAGGAGTAAGGATGCTAGCAGCACATCTTCTGGAAAGTGACTAGTAGGGGAGAGTGCTGGGGAGAAGCTGCACACACTAATGAGACAATCATAAACAGAAACTGCTCCCAAAAAGTTTGTGTTAGGGCTTCAACTTCTGCCTGGGGCACCTACTGCTTTGGCCAATGAAGACATGGCACAGTGACATGCCAACCCGGTTTGAGAGCCATGTCTCCTCCAGTTAAACAAAGTGGTAGGACTAGTGGGAAAAAGTGAGGGGGTTTTTTGTCCCATAACCACTTTTCCACATAGACAAACTGCACAATCCATCTTTTGTATTGAGTTTAGGAAAAAAAGTCCTTCTGACATTTCTCCTGGCTTGAAGGGAAGGGAAGGAGAAAATATACATATATAAGAAAGTTAATGCTCAAACGCACAGATTTATCTGTTGATCATCTCATTTGGTTCTGAGTTACAGCAGGCACCTTCTGTTGTATTATCAATATTTAATCAGTATTTAACTCTGACAAGCATTAAGATTTGAAATTTTAAGCTAAGTGCAACTTTGTTAAATCCTTTGTGTTGATTTTCTCCCCATTAAAGGTTTTCTAAAGGATTCTATCTTTACTATCTTAAAAGTCTGCATGTGTCTTTTGTTATCAATAATGTACAACTTTAGTAGCATGTTTTGTACTTTTCAATTTTTCAGCATGCAAGCTACCCCTGATTTACAGTGCTCACTGAATGCTGTTTGATTATTGAAAATGCTTTTACATACATTTAAACAAATGACTGCTCCTGGAAAACTAACGCTATTGTCCATAATTCTGTAAAAATACATTTCCCCTCCCTTCTCCCCAAATCAAACATTTCAAATTCTTACTTTGAGGAAAAACTGGCATATAATTAGGCATTATGCCTAACAGTGCTAAATAAAGGAGAATGTAAACATCTTAATTCTGAAGGTTTAACCATCAAAGCCCCTCGCTGTATCATTCTGTTCTTTGCACCTCTGTTCAGAGCTCTTTAGAGCTCACAGAAAAAAAGAAAGCAAACAAACCACGCAGAGTAGAAATCTATTGTAGCAGCTCTGTGCTGTATCCCACTCCACATGCCCGAGGCCAGGCTCGCAAGCAGTGCTGGGATGCCCGGGGCCACGTGGCCGCTCCTCAAGGAGTACAGAGTCCTGCTCTGTAACTGCACCGAGCGGCTTAACCGCTAACTCAGAAGATGGGATTTCACCTGGAATTAAGCTATCAAGCAATTGAGCTCAAACTCAATCAACCAAACCCTTAACCTTCCCTGTTTCAGTGGCACTGCTCTAATTAGGACTCTATCACTATTTCCATTACTATCTCCTATTCTCATGGTTTATTATCTCGGCAGTTTCAATTCTCACCCAGCTGAAATTTGACATCCAGTTTCTTGGACCCCATATCATTCATTATGGCTTTATTTTATGAAATATGTTGCAAGATTATGGGCCAATTCTGCAGCAAATAGGTTTTCATTGAAAATGGCACCCCTCACTGCAGTGGAAGCAGGACAGGGCCAAACCTTCCCAGAGAAACACATCCTAAGATTACAAGACACATTGAACAACTTATTTTTCATCAAGTTGTGAATTTTGTTGAGCAGTTTGAACATGTGCTTGAACACGCATCCTGACTGCATCCACTGTACCTGACCCATGGTTCTCCAGTCCTCAGGGCCTTCCCACTGAGCCTAGATCAGCTTCTAGGAGATACCTAAACCCTACTTACCAGCTCTGCCCAAGGGTGTAGGGTGAGACTCTGTAATACTCAGGAGGTCAGACTGAAAAATCTAATGGTCTTTCCCAGTGACATTATACTATGAAGCACCCATACGGCTTACTCCTGAAGGATGCACACCAGAGGCCATGTCTGGCATGTGTGGTGTCCTGATGGAAGCAATACAAAATACGTTTGCTTCTGAAGACATAGCCTGTAAACTTCAGGCAAGTCTAAAGGTAGTGGTTTTGCATTCATCACAACCAAAATTCCTGATTTTCCTGGTTCACAAAACATCATGGTCACACATGAACCCTGGCTCCACATGATTCCCATTAATTCTAAGGCCCTCTGATGCACCCAGGACTTAAATTTTTTCCCTTCTTCACAAAAACTCAAAGAGGGAACACCACTGAAGGGAGCAAGGAACAACCATCTTCTTAACTTGCAAGATCTGCTGCTCCTTCAATAGCTGAAATGCATCTAATACCTCATGGGTTCCACCAAAAAAAAAACCAAACCCAAACAGTAATATTCAAATCTTGAAGGAAGAGAGGCATATATCATACAGCTGACATGCACCATTGGCATGGCCAAGGATTGCAATATTCACTTGAACTTCATGAATTTCATCCTCACTAAATAGGTATTTTTGGCAACAAAGACCTGAAAAAAACCCCACATCATCCTCAGATCTATTTTGATTTAAACCAGGAGAGAACAGGGACATTTTTTTTCCCCTTGAAGTACATTTTAATAAAATTAAAAATAAAAATAGCTCTAATACACTCCAATGCATTTAGTCATTCTGTAAAATTCTAAGTTTAAAATGAAATCACCATTTTATATTCAAACAAGGTCAAGAGAACAGCACTAACGAGCACTGACATCACAGCGAACAGCAGCCACTGCTCAGCGCTTACATCAGTGTTGCTTGTTGCTATGGTGCTTAACCGACTATTAATTTCTGAAAGAAGGTGATTATAAAGCAGCCATATGAACCTCAGTCAGATGACACCCTTCAGTACCAAACACTGATCTGCCTTTACTCTTCTCTTCTGCAAGTTAATTTTGTGAATCACCACTTTTGTGATGTTAATATTTCTTTGTAACTGGAAACTTTGGACCAGAGAGGAGGCAAGGAGTTAATTCAGAAGCAACGGAGTTGCACATCGCTTTAAATAAAAACCATTTTGCAGCAAGTGATATTTATTTCCTTTTTGCTGAGCTCCAAAGACTAAAAAGCATGTGTTTTAATTTCTGCAGTGATAATAAGCAATGAAATTAACAGCTAAATTCTGCTCTCCTGCTGTAAATCCAGGAGTGTATCAGCCTGGGACAAAGCAGTGCTTAAGCTGACTTGACCATTCTCCAGAGATTTTCCCTGGTAAGGGGACCCTGCTGCAAGGTTGAGCCGCTGCAGCCCTTAGTTCAGCACCCCAGATGTTGGGCCATGGACTTGGCCATGTGGCCACCAAGGCCAGCCAAAGTAGGGTCTTCCCATTCACAGATGGGCTCTGTCTGGTTACCAAACAACCTTCTCGGAACACATATGAGAGCCAAAAAGTGCATCTTTGTGGCCTGGCTCTTAAAATGCAATTGGATACCTGAGCCATTGGCTTCCCAGGCAAAACACACGTTTAAGGCACAGTGGTGGCTCCAAAGGCTTAGCTTCAAGCCCAGTGCTGCAATCTTTATCAATATTGCCTGAAAAGCCTTTAATTGCGTTACTAAAGCACACTCCTGGGGTTTGCAGGATCAAATCCTTCCTTCAGACATACTTCAGAAACTGTGTGCAAAATGGTAGTTGTATTTACCTTCTTCTGTTGCTCTTGTGAAGCAATCTTCAGCTACAGCCACCCAAAAAGGTCACTCTTCTTACCCTGCAGAGAAAGAAGGTAACACACGTGACTGCTGGGTCAGTGTCAGCAACAACACTCAAAGCATTTTCATTGGCACCACATTTGCAAGTCCAAACATAAATAAAGCAACAAATGAATCTAATCGTGTTTAATGGTGAATGACTTTCAGAGAGAGTTAATAAAAACAATCAAGTCACAGGACTGCTGCTTATCAGTACCAGCCAGTGTGAGGCTCTTCAGTTCAGCACGAACAACTTGGTCTTTGGGAGAAAAAAAAGAGAAGAAAAAAACCCCATGGAGATGAGACATCTTTGTTCTCTAGCATAAACTTTCTTAATCTTGATGTCTATCAATCTATTTTCAGACTGAATAATAGATGAGTTCAGTCCTTTGTTTCAGAAATCTGACTATTGTCTGTATGGGCTCTTCTTACTTACTGCATTTTAAGACCATTTCTAACCACTGCTATTTTAGCTTCTGGATCCTTTCTTTTTTCTCCTCCTTTTCCATAGAGACACAGTCCTAAATGAGGTTTTAAAACTCACTGCATCTTCCTAATTCAAAAAGTTGTTTACTGCCTTGGGATATCTTCTTGTTAAGCATTACCAAGAGCACACCAAGCATGCCAAGGTGGTAAGAGCAGCAGGTATTAGAAAGAGAAATAATTAAAGTGTATCTTATAAAAGTAGGAGGGAGAAAACAGCACGTGTAGGGTTTTTTTTTACCCTGTATATTACTGCATCTTGTGTACTCTCTCTTATGCAAAAGAGTATGTAATCTTTTAAGAAACATGACAATCTGCCACTTTCTGTTCATGTAATTGGGATCAACATATGGTACAAGAGAAAAGAAAAACATTTGTTTATTAATTTAGATCAAGTTACTAACTCAAACCACTAACAGCATTCAGAATTAATTCCACATCAATTGACCAAATACCTTAATGGAGTAAAATTATAACATAATTCCACCGAAATGTTGATCTGCTGCTGCAGGGGTGCAGAACAACATGTAATACAGACAGAAAACTATGTAATGATTTGGTGATACAGATGACATCATATGAAACGGAAAGTCAGTGACATGTGGATGTGTAAGACAGAGCTACGTGAAACTCCATTTCTTAAAATTCACACAGTGATGTGGAGTATTGGGGGTGTTTGTGAAACTCATCAAATGGTAAGTTATGCTATTTACATCAGTAGGTGAAGCTTTTCACTGAGGTAGTAAAATACCAACCTCTGGGAAAAAAATCAGAATCTTCATTAAAATCTTTCAAAAGAAAATGTACTCATTTGCCATTTCTTTTGGAAGGAAAAATGTTTTCACCATGAGAATGAGGCATTACTTCTTTACCATTGAAACCCAATTATTTTTAGCCATGGTAAAAAAGGTTACCTTGAAATGAAATGAATATGGGTTTTATCTGTTGCTCACTGGCATTTTATTTGTATTTTATATTTCATGTTTTGAGAAATACATGAGTGAGAAGCTTTTCACAGTTCTATGGTACCACAGTAATGTGGTACTGGAAGATCAGGGGCTAAAATTCGTACGTGTCTGCTGTGTAGGAAGCCCTATGTACTTTCCTGCGGTACATGTAGAAGAGATTCCTGATTCTGCACTTTAAAGGACATAACTCTACTCCATAATAGGTCAGGTCTCACCTTCCTGAGAGTATGTAAAACAATACATCTTTTATGTAAAATACATGACCTTTGACATCCGATGTGCTCTTAGATTAGCAACAATAAAGGCTTTTATCCTGCTTTGCTGCAGGGGTTATCTTGGATTTGACACTTTAAACCTCTTTTCATATTTATCTGTTTTATAAATTTTCTGGCTATTTGGCAGTCAGATCCTTAATTTGGCAGCATTTTGGCAAGCAGGCTTCATTTCTACCCTGAGTCTTCATGATCGCAAATGAACCATTTTAAAATGTACTTTTAAAAGAAACTGATGAAAATTATACGTTTGCATAAAATGTGCACACAATCTCTCTCGGCAGCGCTGTGAAAGGCGGCTAACATTTTCTAAGCACATTTGTCCTATATGAACTGAACACACGCCAAGGAAACAAGTAACACTGGCCCACCATTAGCTGGTGGGAGACCAACGGGGTCTACTGAGAGCAACATACACGTAGGGATGAGGAGAACATCAGCCCTTCTCACAAATTACTCCCCGATTGCAATGCAGACTGCTTTCATTTCTGGTTATCTAAGTCTTATATATGCTACCTGACTTCCAAAATTTGGATAACGTACCACTGAAGTTAAAATGAGCAGCACAGACAGCTGTTCCCACCTGTGAAAATGTCTCATTAATAGCCTAAAAGTTGAGTATCTCAAAACATAGAAACACAAATACAGGCTTTCCTCCTGAAAATGTTTATATGGGTGAGCGAACTGATGTAGGCAACACACATTCCTTCCATCATGCTGTCTTTAAGATAAACACAAAGTACCATCAACACTGTAAGTGTGTGTGTGGAGCAAACAAAGAAAAAATCCCATCCTACCAAAGCAAGACACTTCACTACACTCATATTTTCCCCGCAAGGAGATGATTAAAATAGAAAGCCAAGCCACAAACAAAACCCCACTTTGTGAGCAGCAGTGGTCCTGCCATTTCACAAGTGGAGGGGAGGTCTCCAAGCACCCACAACAGCATCCCCGTGGCTCAACTGGCATCCTACAAGGGAATAGTCCTGGCAAAACATGTGCCCTGCTGAGCTTTTACCAGATATTCCTGAAAAACATGAGGTTCGGTCTCCAAGTGCCTCAGTTTACCCACCAGTGAGATGGGTAAATGCTTTTGTAGCATGTTTTGAAATCCTTGCATAAAAGGTACTTTTAAAACCAGCTTTTTTTCAGCAGCATTTTGGAAAGACAACTGGTAATAATCGTACAAAGATCACAACCTGAGCCAGCATCGTAACCTTTCCAGTTGACTCTTAACAGAAAAGCCCCCCTGTTGCTCTGGATCAGGTCCTACCTATTTTCCTGTACCAAGGGACCAGACAGAAAGATCAGAGGCTTTGCCATTATACCTGCTGTCAGGTTGGACCTTGAAACTCTTTTGATCCCACAACACTTATTTGATTTAGTGGTCTCCTCCTACAGGGCAGGGAGGTCATTTCAGGGAGGCTGCAATGGAGCCTTAACTCCAAGTGATTGCTGCAAAGCCAAATTTAACCAATAATATAAAGAATATGCAGAAATAGAGAACACTGCAAAATGAAAGTCTACTTAGAACAGTAACATTTTTACTAATACCTAAATGAGAAGAGCCTTGGGTATAGCCAAAAATAGATTAACAAAGACCTTGATCCCACACAAACTGGCTGTGAGTAATTTTACACAGGAAAGTAGAACAGTTGAGCTGGTCCCCTGCTTAGAATTACACATGTACAGGTTTTCTTGTGAGCGTCTCAGCCTGAAGAAGTCTACAGTTCATTATCGGAAACCTAGAGTAGCAAAGGAATCGTTCCTAGATTCTAGGAGAATCTACAACCTAGAAAACACAATTTTATTTTATTAAAAACAAAATTTAGAGAAAACACACACTCCCCAATAGCACACCAAAAATAATTTCTGACATTTTATTTTGATTTTTCCCTATCTAAGACCAGCTAAAATATATTTAATGTCTGCAATTAAAATATTTACTACAAGCCTTCCTGAAATCTTTAAAATATCAAAACTTGATCCAAATAAGCACTTCTGTGCAGTGATTTCTTCTAAATTAAGTGAACCGTAACCATGTAATACTGCTGCTTCTTTGCCTTCAAAACTCCCTGAGTCACATTCAGCTGCACACAGGCTGAAATATGAAATATGCCCTACTATTCTCATAATTATTATGTTCTCGTCCTGTGTGGGAAAAGATGCAACCAATGATTTTGTCAACTGTACATTTGGAAAAGAAGGAAAAAAATAATGGTTTTCACTTGCTATTTTACTAATCCTGAAAATACAGGATGTACACCGATAGGTAAAAGCAGCATCTGGTATCAGACAGGCTTGTGCGCCCAATCCTGCATGCAGGTTACTCTTCTCACCCAGTACACTCAGCTGGGTTACTTGCACTACACAGCACAACCAAGTGTAGAATTGCTTTGAGGATGGTCACTAGTTGTCTCTTCAGTTTTGTTGTATCTATTTTATTGCCAAAGAGTATCCAGCAGCTTAAAAAAAATTATTAAAGTAACTATTTTAAATAACCTGAGGGAGAAATATTTGTTCTGACCATTGTCAAGGTGAATACTTTTTATTGTGCAGTGTATATTAAATCCCAGGAGCTATGGTACGGGAGATTTTCTATACTAGGAGTCATTATCACCTCCTCAGAAAGTGAAATGCAGGTGAACAGTAAAACTGTGAGAGACTAAGTGCAGTTCTTCCACCTCGCTTTGAAGAGGGGGAAATGGATTTGGTACAGGCCAAAGCACAGGGATATTAATGCTCGCCACCTTGCTGCTCCTCAGTGGAAGGAGGGAGCAAATCATACAGTATTTTCATTTTCAGTCATTAGCAGGCTGTTCAGAATCTGTGGCTGGTGCTTATTATTTATTCTAAACAGAAATAAAACAGAAACAAATGACAGCATGAGGAGAAAGCTACGCACAGCACATTTTCTCTTTCAAAATAATATTACCTTTCGCGTCCACCGTAACCTTGGAAAAGAATAACTCGATGTAAGCCAATGCTATGAAACTAATCACAATCCATTCCTCCCCTGCCTTTTTTAATAGCTCTTACAGGAAATATGGGAACAGTTAATAGACAAGTTAAGAACAGCTCGCTTCCAATGCGGAATTTGAACTGCGATTCTAAGTCTTGCATCTTTTAATGATGGATTGGTTATTTGCCTCACACGAATTACTTTGCATAACCGAGCTGGCCCTCATTGAATTCATCAGACGTAAAGACCATAACACGTTCCCAGAAAGTATCAAACCTGTCAAATGCCCAATCAAATGATGAGAGGCCATCTCACTGACGCTGAGAGCCAGGAGATCAAACGCTGCCGCCTGCCTTGTACGCGCCTCATCTTCCCCGTTCCTTAAAATAACTCTGCGTGCCTCAACGCCAGCCTTAACCATTTTATGCCTGTGTTATAACTCTCCTCTGGAAACTTAACCTCACCTAATTAAAGGAGCGAGTGGAATATCCCCTCCCCGAGCACCGCGGAGCTACCCGCTGCAGGCGCGGGGCGCAAGGGATCGCTATAGCTGGCACCTCCGCCAAGCCAAAGCCAGCGGAGCCGTCACTTCGCGCTCCACCGCACTCGCCTCGGGGGGAAGGCTGACGGCTCTCCCACTGTGGATTTCCACTTCCCCCCGCTCTGCGCCCCGTGCGCGGCTCCGGGTGCTTCCCCGCCACCCCTCCG
>JANHGB010016189.1:0-14223 GCA_026283785.1 Coracopsis vasa | reverse complement strand
CATTTGCTTTAGAGGTTTCAGTGGTAAAATGTTTGAAGCTGTTTCAAAACTAGACTGAGGTATTGTCGGGATGGGGCTGGGAGAGCATTGCTCCCTTTTGTGGCACACAGGCATCCCTTCTCCCAGCTGCACACTGAACCCCTCCCCTTGCTCTCTGCTTCCATCCCTCCCTCGTTTCTCCCCTGTTTATCCCCCTGCAATGCTCTTCTGCCCTCTTTCCCCCTTGCTCTCTGCTGCTCACTGGGTCTCCCCATTGTCATGCTCCGGCTCTCCCCATACCGACTACAAGCTCCTGCCCTGAGTTTCCCCCACCTGCTGTCTTTCTCAGTGCCATTTGAGATAGCTGTGGTGAAAAAAGCTCATTGGGAAAAATCAAACCCAACCACCAGACAGGATGGAGGCAAGAGGCTGGGGAGGAAAGCGAGGGAAAGAAAACAGTTCAGTAAGGCCAAGCAGAACTACACAATTTCCAACAACAGCAAGAGTGACTCCTGAGCACCAGGATGAAAAATAAAAGCCACGGACCAAGAGTGTTACTTGGTGCAATTACTTGGCTTCAGGGTCTGGGATGGGTGTAACGCCTGTATCCGCAGAGCAGAGGAAAACCGTGTTACTGCCATATATAACTAGGTGTGACAGCATGGGAAAGGTTGAAATACGCATGGACCAAGCGGTGGCCTTAAATGAAGGGGAGAAAAAGCAAAGCTAATGGTTTGTCACAGCTCAGAGGCACAGCTGCGTGCACTTGTACAGACTTTGCATTCATTCATATAGAGAGAGTAGAGCTTTCAGGTCCTGTGGTTCCAGCATGATTTCTGGACGAAAGCTGAGCCTCAAAAATAAATAAGTCTATATTTGGCCTGCCCTGGATTCGAGAAGTTCTCCACAGTGCTTTGCATAGAAACAATCTGAATTAATACAGCTTAAATTTGCGAGATTATAATATTCTTTACCAAGCCAATGGATGCACCTCTAAAATTCACTGCCCTGACAAATAGTAGAGCTCTTGAAAGTCTGCTTGTATTAGTTTTATGGATCTATTCTACTGCTTAAATCAGGTCTCATTAAAATTACCATCCATACAAGTTATCCCACTGGGAAATCTACATGCCAGAGCTACTCCAGTTCCGCAGGCGGTGCTCGGAGGGGGTTGCATATTGCAAAATAGCTGCGGACACAGCGGGGGGGAGGACAGGGAGAAGAACAAGAGGACTTCAGGACAGCAAACAAGTTACTCCTTATGCTCCTCTGATTTTAATCAGGACAACTTTTGCTCAGGTGGTGCAAATGCATCCATGAAAAGAAATGCTACTGCCAGAAATGAAACCAAGGGGGTGGTGTAAAAGAAGTGTCCCTTGGGAAGCCAAAGCCCAGCTCCAACACCCATTTTAGTGCTGGAAGAGCAGGTTAAAACTGTAAGCACTGCACCTGACAACTTACACTAGAGCATATGATCTGCACACTGCCCCTCCAGTTTAATTTTTAATAGTAACAGGATTTAAATCTCAGCATTAATGTATTAATGTTCAAATGAATACAATTAAAGGCATCTCTATTTTCTTCAGTGCTAACGACCTGGAAGATCTCTCCACCCTTCATATTTGCGGGGATTGTTACAAATACATTCTGTAGCCCTTGTTTTGGCAAAGCAGCAAAAACCTTTGCCTTTTAAATATAAAGTAACAGGAATAATGAATAATATATCTTCTGATTTTTGTTCTGCCATGATATATATATAATGATATATAAAATGTTCATTTATTATTATCACACATCCTAGGAAGCAGACATGCAAAATTACTTCTTTTTCCTTGTCTTATAAGGGTCATTTATCATATGGAACATCCTCCAAATAGGTAGTCCTAAAATCTCAATTTACAAAGACATTTTTTAGAGATGAATTCTGCAAACAGGGCTCCTCTCCTGATGGTTAAAATAAAAACTTTATTACATTAAAATAGCTGGGTTTAAGAAGGGAGAAATGCTCTGCGGTTTCCTTTAGAAGCTCCTGCCCCCACAAATTAATGTCTGCCTATTATTTTTACCTACATCTTGCCACATTTATTAGTTAACAAAGGCAATGTGTGACCCTCTTTAGGCCAAGTTCAGAAAAGAAAAGCATTTACTGAAAGGGCATTAATTTTTATCATAGCATCTGTGATCTTTGGGTGGGGAACGGAAACACCATAAAAAATGAAGTCTGTGTATACACACTATCAGTCAGATTTTAACACTTATGCAGAATAATGCAAAGCTTTATTTCTTTTTGATGTTAACAGGCCTTTTTTTTCTTTTTTGCATTCCATTTTTCAATATGTAAAATGACAAAATGCAAAAACAAAAACACGAAAATGTGCTTGGTAGGGCTGGCCTAGTTTTTTGAAACACGCACAAGAATCAAACTCACTCATAAGATCTTATTTTAATATGTAATAGAAGAATCTGGCAAACATTAGCCAGAATAAGTCTAGCCAGCAAACACAGACTAACATACTAGTCTGCTGCTGCGAGGCAAGATGGAAATGTGGTCTTGTTCTTCCAACAGACAAGAGCAGAACCTTCCACCTTGCTGAGCACCCAAGGAACGTGGTGCAGGCGGTAGTGTGGGGCCATGCTCCTGCTCAGCTCCTCAATGCTCGCATCAGCACCTCATCACCTTATTTGCTGTTCATTCACAAATGAAGCCCTGTCAGTTGTCCCATCTCTCCTTTGCCAAAAGATGGGGATGGTAGAGATAAGCCAAGAGTAAATATGCGCCTTTTGCCCAAAAGCTATGTCCAAGCTCACTCCAGCATTGGCCACTGTGATCTTGGTGAGGAAGACCCTGCAAAACCCAAGCAACAGCGTGATGCACCTCTCATACATTTCTTCTGTGCCCAAAGTCTACTTCAAGCCATGCAGCTTTGAAGCAGTACCCAGAGAAGGAGTCAGATGTACAACTACCTCCAGGGGGAAAGGATACAAAAGAGATGATCAAGAAAGAAAAAGGATACGGGAGAGCTGGAGTCAGCACTGCTAAAGACTCCAATGAGGAGGGAGGTGGAGGGGGAGGACAATTACAAAGCACTTAATTATAAACCCAAAAATGTTAGAAAACCAATCTCATGCTCACAATTTGCGTATTTGGGGATTACCTACGGATGAAGAAGGTTCAGCTTAATCAGCTATCTGTGCAAATGGATCCTCAACATGCCAGAGCTGAACTCAGTGGACAATCCCGTTAGAGTGGAAAGAGCACATAGAACGCCCTTGAGAAACGTGGCTAATGCCACAAACACTGAGGAAACAACTGTTAATAAACTCTTCCATTTTCAGGCTCAGGAGGCAAAGAGCAAATGTTGAAAGAAGCAGAAGATGAGAAGGGCATGGCTACGCTTTATATGAAGTTCATTTCATGTGTCACACATTCCTAAGGCAGATCTCACTCCTCAGATTAAACCCGTCATTTTTAACCCACTAAAATAAGCCTCCCAAGAGGGAATCAACTACATCTCTTCTATAAGCAGCTAAACCTAAGATGTCTCCCCTTCTTCCAGGATAGAAGACAATAGAAGAAAAGTCTCTATAAATAGAGATAATAAAGAGTCTCTATAAAAAGAAAAGTATTGCAAAAAGTCTCTATTAAAAAAGCTTGCAAAATGTATTCATTTCAGATATCAGAAGCACTTTGTAAAACTTCTGTTTGGGCTGCTTCTTTCTGATCAACACCATCCCGCAGAATGAAAACTGCTCCCATGTGTGACTGTGTCATGCCAGAGCCTCTCTCTATCTTGTATTCACCCAGTAAAACACAGTGTGGACCACCATGTATGGAGACAGAGCTAGCAGAAATAATTTGGGGTGGACAGCTGCCCCAAAACCAGGTTACACACCAAGACAGACAGGAGCCTGACAACTTCTGAAAGACCCAATCTCAACCTGCCACCCTTTAGCCACACTGGGTGCTGGTGGGGTGCAGGGTCAGGAGAAGATCCACGTGGTGGGATGAGACCCAAAGAACTCAACACTGCCACCACTATCAGTCATAAGCAGCCACCTAGACTTCAAAGGTCAATTAACAACACCATGGGGCCCAGTCCTATCACCAGCTTATCCATCTTTTCCACTTAAAACAGATTTATCGCCACGAGCACGAGGGCTGTGGAGCGTCTTCATCATCCCACAAGGATCTAGGCTGGCTTCAGCAGCCACCCTGCAGACCAGCTCCTCTCATACCTGGGTTTGATCCAAGCGCTCATACAACAATCTTACATTTTATTCTCTCTCTTTCCCCTGAAGCTTTGGCAACTGAAATCTATTATGATGTCAAAAGGTAGCTGACAACATAAAATGTATCCCGCTGAGTTGATGCCGCACGCTGCTAAATTTACAACAACATAAGTATCATAAAAATTATAAGAACTGCAAATTAACCACTGATTTTTTAGTTCAGTGACATAAATAACAGTAAAGATCTGGAAAACTTCCAAACATCTTTACAACTGTTTAATTTGTCAAAATCTATCAAGTCTTTCTCAACCACAAACCTGTCCTCTGCAGTGCGTTCGTTTTCACGTACTTACACTGGCATCAAAGGCAACAAAAATAAGGCTTGTATAATTACTGTGTTCTGATGCACCCTTCCAGCCATGCATTTACTTATGCTTTTCCTCCTCTGTACTTCTTCACTAACATTCTGCAATGTTTTAAAAACATTCACACTTATAAAGCAGCTTTCCATCCCTCCCAGGTCTGCCCGGGATGCTCCAGGCGGCACATCGCTTTGTTTGCCAATGTGACGGGTTTGCCACCGATGTGCTATGTGTACCTTGAGAGGTTTGTGTCAGCAAACCCTTTTATTTACTCCTTTACTTCTGCACCAAGCTCTGCAAATGCAAAGCCACTTTTCCAGAAGCTGCAGAAGAGCGGGCAAAGACTAACAAAAATAATAAATTTTATAGGCTCTACTGCTTTTCCTGGAGGGGAATGAACGGAGGAAGCTCATTTTGTATAGCTGTTTATTTTGTATGATTAAATATTAATTATTGTCTTTTCTAAGATATAGTTTCACTAGAAAGAGTACGTTTCTTTTACAACCCTTACAAGATTAACTAAATTGGAGGTCCCAGTGTGTTGAATTGATGAGCCACAAAGTTAGGCTTTCTGAAAAACACTACAACATGTATTCCTATTATTTGACTGCTCAGGAGCTGTGAAGCTTCCTGGAGCCCCAGTGCTCAGCCTGCTGAGAGAGTATGACCACTGCACTCACACAGTGGTGGAGGGGTTGCCAGTATCGGCCCCAGCACAAACCAAGGCAGGTAACATGGTTCTGCCTTTTGCAGAAAGAGCTGGCCAAGATCTTCTCATGTTGTATTTGTAGCCCTACCCATGGATTCACACCAAGAAGATTCATACATGCCTCTAGCTGCTGCAAGGTAGTCATTATCTAAAATGAAGATCAGGTAGACACTGAGAACTGATCAGACTTTTTACTTCTAGAAGGACTTCTCGTGGTATGGAGAAGGGTTTCTCCAGTCAAGCTGGCTCCTTTTTCCTCAGGAGCCATTTTGTACTTTTCTTATACTTAAAACTATGAAATATTACAGGAATCAATTAAACCTTCTTAAATAGGATAACCTAATAAATCCCTCCCTCTAAATAATACTGAAGTGCAGCTTGTGAGTGACTGAACAGAGAAGACACACTTGCTGCAGCTCCACAGGCATAAAAGACCATTGCAGAGACCAGAGAGGTAGGGGTTCATGACAATGTGGTGACCAAACTGGTTCACGTGCCCTCATGCCTGGCCTCAAAGCTTCATCTGCTCTCAAGAGCTGACAGCTAACATGCACATCAACTTGTCCCCATCATCCCAATCAGCCAAGGTTTGGTGGATCCATCACTTGTGGACCACAGGAGTGATGTAGCTCTGTCCCAGTGTACTGGTGGGCAGACTGGCAGTGCTTTTGAAGCACGGTGGTATGTGCACCTGATTTCAAGGCCAACTCTCAAACGCATTGGCTACCTGTATGGAAGCAGGAAGGGAAGCCGAAGGCTCAAGTTTGACGTGACAGGTTAAACTCAGCCCCCTGCTCCCAGTAAACATTACAATAAATCTTTTTATAATGTAAGAGCAAAATAGAATTGCTTAACATTTATCTTAAAGAATAGGATTTATGCTTAGAATACAGAAACCCAACCAGAACACAGCAGGGGCTTTAAAAATTAAGCATCCAGATATACAGGGAACTTTTAAATTAATTTTCCCACTGTGTTGTTTGCAAAAGCAGTACACTTAAATGGCCACAACTCATTCAGTGACACCCAGAGGTACCATGCAAGTGCTATGGAATGCTGCAAGTAAGTCAAAGTTCTTTGATTAAATCTAACATAACTGCACATAACTGGAAAAAATCACAGCAAGTTGGCTCCGCATATTGCATTGCATAAATCAGAAGCGATTCCCACCAAATCTATCCTTTCCAGACTATTTTATCTAAGCAACATATAGCTGTTACAACAATTTTGAGTGATTTTGATTCTCATTGTGGTATAATGAGTAATGAAGAAAGCACGTTTTTTATTCTGGTTTGCACTGATGTGTTTCTACTTTGACTAAACCCTCGGTGACTCAGTTCTACCGCTTCACAACAAGGAGTTCTCATGTTTCCCTCGACACAGAAAAAAAACATGCCTTCAACTATCCCGTTCTCAGCTCAAACCAAAGGGAAGACCTTGAGAGCTCCTATTATTCGTGCTGCTCACTGAAGAGTAAGACCTTGCACAGCGTGTGGTGCTCACTTGGCGGAGTCCCAGACCCAGCAGACAGCAGCACTATAAAACACTGCCTGAAGACAAAGTGCCCCAAAACCAAGTTCTCTGCAGGGCAAAGGCCTTCATCATGAGCTTGAGGAGCATTTCTCCATTCAGGCAGGGGAAGATGGGTTTGGCCAGGGTGACTTCCCTCAAAAAATCTCAGCAACAACCTTCTGCAGCTATCTCTGATGTCCCCAGAAAAGGCAACCACACAACTTGAGCCTTGCGTTGAAAAGATAATGGGCCTTTTTCTGTGCTCTGCACCAGATCTGCAGACTTAAGTTTCTCTTTCCGGTAACGTGCCAAGCAAAGGCTTTCTGCTACGTGGGGCCGAGCATTTTCAGGCCTGGAGACTTAATTACAATCTACTTCAACTGGCACATAGTACTAAAGTATAAATATTAACAACATTAACAACAAAAACCAAAACCCTGATTGAGATGGCAAGCTGAAGACTGAATCAATAAATCAACAGTAATCTTTTTTTCTTAATCACAGCAGCTACTCCACCCTTTTTATTGATTTTTTCCCTTTTTTTGCTGTATTTCACTATAATCTTCTGAATCTTGATTGAATTAGTTCAAAACAATTGTTCACCTAGCCAGGATAAGCCATGTCTTGGTTTTAAAACCCTTCTCGGTGCAACTGCACCATTAGTTGTATGATGATGTTGAGACCAATCTTTCATTTCTCAGCTTCTCCCTTCTGGTGCTCATCCCTGAATCCACAAACTGAACACTTCAGGAGATTGGTGGGCAGCCAAGCTTTGCTCTGTCTAGGAAGCAGGTAACTGTGCTGATGTGACCTCCTCCCAGTCACGATGATTTACCCATGCATAGGTTTAAAGGAACTTCCATTAACCTATCCTACTGCAATCTGAAAACTAGTAAGAAAACCAACCCATGTATCTTTTTTAGGCATATCTGTTGATCAAATATTTTACTCCAGTGCTCTCTACAGCATCATTATGGTACTTATACATGTTCACCCTGAGTATAAATCTTCAGCACGTCCTACCTGCCTCTGCAGCAGCTTTCCTGGAAACGGCTTTATTGTGTTCTAGTAAACTTCACCCGTGTTATTTATTCTCCTTTAAAAGAGAAGTTACACTTCACTGTATCTGTTCCTAGCAAAGACAAGTTTCTGCCTATCAAAAGACAAGTTTACTGCAAGGACTCTTGTAATAATACTGATAATGGGTAGAAATTACACATTTTATAAGGAAGAAGACAAAGCACTTGATGCTTTATAATAGTTGTGCTGATATCATAGTTTCACCAAAGTGTGCTTTCATACAAAATTATAGCCTTCCCTCCTGAGTGACCTAGCCTGCAAGTATTTAGGATAGATATAATGGGGCATACTGTCAGCTACAAATCAAGAGAGGCACTAGCTTCAATGGGGATTTTGCAATTGGCTTCCAAAGACTTGTAAAGTGACAATCTGACCCCATATTTTTAATAAAGGGCTGAAATATGCTACTGGATGAAAACAAATCAGGCTAGAAAATCACCAAATAGAACTTAAAAAACCTGGCAAAAATAAAAGAGAGCCTTTAAGTTGTGAGCTATAAAGGATCTCACATTTTAATAAATAGGCAGTAATTACAAATATTACCAAACAAAGGAAAAGGAAACTGAAACATGCCGAGAAAGTTAATCAAGTGAGAAATGTGCTTATAGGATGCCAGTCCAACTGATTAAAGATCTTCAGAAAGCCGGATATCCCACCTAGAGCCGTTAATCCTTATCTGGGTCCTTACACACCCACACCCCTGCCAACATCAGATCTGAGGATCCAGAGCAGCCCATCCTTCTTCCTTATTACTCCGGCTCCTTTCTTTTGTGTATGCCCACTGGTGCTGCTCATCACAGTCTATTAAACGTATGCTACTCAACCTTCATTCTGCTTATGTTAAAGCAAGAGGGGAGCTGCAACCAGTGATTTTCTCTCCCTACCCCAGAGCACGGGAAGAGATGCCAGGCCGAGTGTCTTTCCAGAAGCAGCAGGTCCCTAAACTGGGCAAGATATATAAATGATACGACAACACCGTCTAGCAGGTAATGGCAAACAGACACCAGTAACTAGTTAATGATGATCTGCAATAATGTCAGGGAGACTTGTTACCATGTAAGTAACCTGCCACACCAGAGATACAAATTGTCTCTGACTTGATAGCACCTACTGTGGAGAGGAGAGTTATCAATGTGCTAGCTTGTTCAGATAAATGGAGTACTATTTTCCTGTGCTGCTGCTGTCACTTTCCCCAGCCCATCAGCCCCTTTCTTAAACTGATTGCTATTTTTATTACACTCCTTAAAATATGAAGCAGGAGACTCCTTTTCCTGAAATACACCAGGCTAGATAGATGACGCCTTTTAAATAATATTCTTTTCTTGCTGGCCCTGATCCTTGCAATGTTGTTGCTTACTTTGGAGGGGGAAACAAAATAGAAGTGGCAAGCCATATCTCTCCATTCCAAAGGGAGTGGTTTCCCAAGAAAAGCATAGTTTTGTTCCCTTGCTATTTCCTTTCAGTACTGCAGACAAGCAGGCAGCAGACCCGCTACTAAAACTGACCCTGGCAGCTAGGAAACAACGCTCATATGCACAGAAAATACCCACTGCAGCTTGAGGGCAGCAGGTGGCATTTGGAGGGGGAAGATCCAAATAGTTAATGGGACTTATCACCTCCAAATTCTGGATTTGGTAGGAGAAAAGGAAAATTATCTGGAAACAAGACCATTTTAGAGTCTAAAATTAGGTGAGATGCTGTTGAAAAGGAAAATAACTTCCAGCTTTATTTTAAGAACTGGAATTGTGTTTCCTGCTTCCATTGCTGCAGTTCTTCTGGAAAGGAAGCTGCCCACAAGTAACGGATAAAATACAGAAAACCTTGGATTCAAAAATGTTCTTCCCCACACTTCTGTACAAATAAAATCCAGAGGCTGGTAAGAACACACTGGTTTCACTGTAGAAGATACAATGCCAAAGAGGAGGGGGGGAAAAAGTGCTCACTAATACAATAGGTCATTGTACTCTGAGATCTACCACATATGTTACTCCAAGGGCTCTCAACCCTAAACTTGGAAAGTCTAAGACACTGGAGCCATGATATATAAAGTAAGACCCAAGTTCCAAATATTTGATTTAGCAAAGTAAATATGGTTGTTTTTATTGGGTGCAACAAGCATTTTTCACAGAGTGAAGAATTATGGTAAACATCTGCTAATCATACTCACAAAAGAGGTCATTGTGTTTAAATCCAAGGTCATATTAATAGCTATATTTAATTAATAAAACCCAACAGTAATATTACCCAAGTTTCCAACAACGTCTGCTTCCTGACACTCAAGGACCTATTCATTAATGGACCACTTATACTGGTTTTTCTTGATATCGCTGCTAAATTCTCACAAAGCTTTTAGGCCATACAACAGAGGCCTGACTTAGAAGTAAACTGCATCATGTTATACTATATGTCTCTGGGGTATAATACCATGTGCATGTAGTTTGTGAACACATGCGCTAACAAAAATACTGGAATATGTGATATTCCATGAAGGTGGTCTTGCACTTCCAAGTTCCCATGTGCTTTCCTATACAATGGGATATGAAAAGAGCATCGTACCTGCTTCTGAACTAGGAGATAATGTTCTTCGTTGAGTCGTTCATTGCCTAAATGTAAGTCAAGAACTTACATCTTGCATTTCACAAGAGCCTTTTTGCTTGGAAAGAAAAGAAATCCTAGATTTTCAAGAAGTGTTGGATTTCCCTCATCCTTCCAACTTGCCCTCAGTCACCTCTGGAAGAGCAGCTTCTCAACGTGTTTACAAGCTGCACAGCCCAAAGTGCACAGAGTGCTTCGACAGTTCTCGTCCATTTTGCCTGTTAAAAACTATGCTGCTGAAAATGTTGTTGATCTCAAACAGGAAAATGAACCTGGTTTTCACTTACTCAGGTGTTAAACAGCACAGCTTTTTTCAAATCTCAGGTGGTGTCCTGGATGAAACCGACAACAACCGAGAAATGAATCAGATCTTAGATCTTCTAATGTTCGAGTGTTTAAGGAAATGGAGATCTATCACAAAGCAGGTTTGCTTGCACATCCAGATTTCCTCATGTAACTGCAGTCATTGATGTTTATAGATTTTTTTCTGTGAAAGATAAATCTAGCTTGTTGCATGAAAAATCCTCGAATGCACTGATGTTTATTCACCGAATTTCCATATCCTTTACACTTGAAGTTATTTTCTCTTTTCCACAATGTATGTGAAAACCATGACATTTTATATATTCTACACAAGTTCCCCACACCATACTGCGCCATCTCCATGTTATTATATATAATGCAGTAATGCCATTTCCAATTCATTACAAAACACTACATACTTCTATGCACCAGATGTCCTAGCTTTGGTAGGACCAAGTTATTTTCTGCCCAGCAAGTCCTGAAGGCAAAAATAGTTGTTCCTGTATCTTTGTATACAGCCAGGGCATTTCACCTACTCGTGTCAGACTTCCAACCCAGTAGACGTAAGTGCTTTGTCTTATCCTGTTTTTAGACAATTCGCCACTGAAGACAACTAAAAACCTGTTGATACACAGCCACGCCACTGGTTATTGAGTCCTGGAAGAAGAAATCTGGACACAAAGAAAGGTCCCGATAACTAAGGTCTCAGGTGGCCCTCCTGTTTTTCATGGCTTCATGACAAACCAGGTGGATTCTCTCAGCTCCTCCCGCCCTTAAATCTAGAGCCTAAACATTTTCCAGAATGGAACTTGTTCATGCACAATATAACCTTAGCAATGGAGCAACAAAAGCAGCAGATAACCACCCTAACTATGCACAGCTTGTTGTATATCATGGGCCTGCAGACCCCTAAAACCTCTTGGCAGAGAGAAGAAAGTTAACAGCTGTTCAGCAAGCTCTGTGGAATGCTCCTCAGTGCCTTCTGCTATCCTGGGGACACACAGAGATCTTTCAACAAGCAAAAATGAACCATAGGTATTTTGGGAGAGGTCCTTGACCCAGGGAGCTGAGAGGGAGAGTGGCTGAAGGAGGACAGAGCAGGAGGAGGAGAGAGGAGAGCAGGAGGAGGAGAGAGGAGAGCTGAGAGGAAGACATTATCTTTTACTCTCCTCTGCAAACACACATGGGGACAGCAGCACTGGACACAGACAGGGAACTGTGAGCTTTCTGGATGCACACCCCAAGTTCATTCAGTTCCACCCCTGAGAATGAACTTCTACCAAGTTCAGAATTTAGGGAAGGACCGCACCAGGCTGGACTAAATTTAAGGCTAAATACCTTATATACAGACAGCATCCTGGAAGAACACAAACATAAAACAGCAGGTGAGTTTACACATAAATCCATACCTATGGCTACTAAGTTGCAAAAGCATAAGTAAGTAGTGGGTAGTAAATCTTAGGCTAAAGTAATTCATTAGCCATTTTGGCATTACACATGAAACGCATCACTTTGATCGAATGTATCTCAGTGCACTCTGCTATCATCTGCACTGGCTGTGCTTTGTTGAGATGAAGGGCTTTTTAATCCAAATCAGAAAGTGATGCTTCTGCACTGATGCTCTAATTTAGGAGTTATAATTAACAGACTCATTGCTAATCAGATCTCATCATACCTCCCCCCTAAGGCCCCAATGTGAGAAACAACAGAAGAAAGGACCAAAGGTGCCCCAAGACAGCATCTAAATTTGTGTCTCAAATTTTCTCTGTTCATACCCATATGTTCATATGTGTGAAATTGGTGGGAAACATGATCTTCTGGTTGAAGTAAATTTAGAAGAATTAGGAGGCCTGAGGTCTGCTTCCACCCCTCCATCTCTTTGGGCAAATTACACAGGACTTGCTTTTCAAGACTGGGAATAGTCAGTAGCCTACAGAATAGTTCATGTAACACTATCCCATGTAGCTGGCATTAAATTGCACTTGCATTTTATACGGATGGCCTCTAACCTCTGTTCAAAACGCTATTCCCGCTGCAGAGATGGAGAATGTAAGCTTTTGCTCCCAGCATCCCTGCATAGCCCTATGCATTCATCTGCAAAGTCAAGGCACTTTGGCTCAAAACACACCGGGGGACTACGTAACCCTGCCTCTGCACATTGACACTGCACACGAAGCAGAGCCTTGTGCCCACAAACAAGTAGAACAACTGATGGCTGAAGAACAACTGATTGCTCTGCGGTATGTTAGCATGCTAGGGATGGAAAAGAAAGCTAGCAACCATCGTTACCAGGGGGGCAAGACAGCCTTGAGACACAGTTCAGCTCCTCCGCAGCAGCCACACTGGCTGTGCCAAGCTCCCGTCCCATGGTCGGCAGCTGCTGGGGCAGCCACGTACGAGGGACGGCACGTCCAGCCCCAGGCAGCTGAGCCCACACAATTAACGTTTCAACATGCGTGCCATTGCTGCATCACGAAACCTCAACATTCATCATTTTGTCATACCAGCTAACCCAAAGTAACTTAGCCTGAAATTTTTGGTACAGGCTCCCTGGCTGCTGCCTCTCCAAGCCCTGCATGCCCACTGAAGGATTATTCAGTTGAGACGTTCAATTGAGCAGAGGGTTTGCTTCTTCATAACATCTGCACTCATTCAGTTGAGCCCATCAAAGGTCATGCTGCCTCCTTGGCTTGGAAGGCACATCCCTGTGTTAATATAGGTACAGACACACTCAGGATGTTTTCAAAGCAGATGAATTCACAAATCATGGGCAGCACGCTCCTGCCCATGGTTACAGAAGGATTACCCAAGGTTTCTCCAGCCGCTGGCTCATCCCCGACCTCCATTTTCTTCATGCCTGTGGTCAGACCAAAGCTCGTGGTGAAGGCAGCACGCAAGCCTGCCAGCAGCTGAAGCTTTGCCACCAGCTCTTTGGAAAATGTATAACCATCAGCACAGGAAGCTGGGCAGGGGCTGCTCAGACACCTCCAATCAAACCCACCCCTGGGGACACCACACTGCTTCCCAGTGGCACAAAGTCCCCGCTTTATGCCCATCTGCAGCCTTGCTGTCACCCAAACACTACTGGAGAGCACAGAGGGAAGAAGGTTCGGACCGAACCCTCACCCTACCCTTGAAATAGCAGCTGGGTCCCAGCCAGCACAGATCTGACCCACACGAGCTGTGTCAACACCAGCAGAAACAGTCTTCTGCACAGGGGTCTCAAGCCCATACCCCAAGGAAGCCATCAAATCTGAAACATCACTGAAATTCTCTTAACCCTTCCCATGGGTTCACATTCACATAGAAATACTATTTTCAGACAAGTAGGTTAATCATAGAACCACAGAATGGTTTGCCTTGGAAGGGACCTTAAGAGATCATCCAGTTCCATCCCCCTGCCATGGGCAGGGACACCTTCCACTAGACCAGGTTGCTCCAAGCCTCGTCCAG
>JANHGB010016185.1:0-12334 GCA_026283785.1 Coracopsis vasa | reverse complement strand
GGGATTGGGTGAAGCCTGTATGTGAATACAATGTACTGAAGGATAGGAGAGAACAAGTAGGCAGTACTCCTACCTTATTTTAGCTGATGTTTATTCCTGCCTGCTCCAGCCCCAAATGGGGGGAGAACAGGAAGTATGGTAGTAAACAAACATAATAACATGATTTTCTTGAGAGGGTGAAGCAGAGTCATGGCTGAAGGTGTTTTATGTTGTTTTTAAACAAGACTAAATGTTAAGTCTGTCTTGGTTAAAAAAAAAGTGGTCCTACCTCTTGCGGTTATTTTCCACTCCTTCCCTCTCTTGTTTGCTAAATACTCACTATAATGCTAGTGGATAGATTGAAGGGGTTTTATGTTTAAATAAAATTAGCATATAAAGTGCATATTGTGGAGAAAATTCTTGTTGACTACTCCCTGCTCTGTGGCACTACTTCAGTTAGGCTTACCAGTTGCAAGGGACAAAGCCTAACTTTTTAAAGTCTTCGCTCATGTTACTGGCAATTCAGAAATCAATCCAAAATACCATGTAATTCAAAGCAAATGCATTCTACTGTTATCTATGTGAGTTCTGGAGCCGCAAGATTTTGCAGCACAGTAACTTTCTAGCATTTATTTTCTTAACTAATATGATTAGCTGCCTTAAAAAAGCATTCATTGTGCCCTTTATGTTAGTAAAATGCAGATTCTCCTTAAAAACATGATGAAAAACTGGCTTTAAAATCTTGACACACCTCTTAATGTGTGCTGCTCACCATCATTCGGACACTATGGTACATTTGAAGGGTATGACTTCCCTACTCAAGCATGGTGTACCAAAACTAGTTTTGAGATCTTAAACCAGCAAGAATCGATGGTTTGCTCTTATTCTTCCTCCTCATGGAGTTTGAAAAGGTTTGAGGGATGAGACTAACAGTGAGACAGGTTCAAAATTAAATAATGCAGTTCAACACCATAACCAGTAGCCATTTAACCAAATATTTAAAGTGTCCTTCCCATAATAGAGGCAAAATCATCTCGAGGTCTAAATCTGCAAGTTCAGTATTTTAACTTCATCACTTAGGCTCTCAATTTATCCAGCATGTGGAAAAATGGGGTGGGTGGCCTCATTTTTACAGTTATCTAATGCTAGTGTGACGTGGCTGTGCTTGGCTGGTCACTTCTGCAGAGAGAATACACTCAAATCCCAAAATGGTTTTCCTATAAATATCGATGACAGGAATGTCAGTTGGAAAGGATCTCTAGAGGTCATCCAGTCTCACCTCTCTTGTTCTGAGTCTGGAGGTTGGCCAATGCAGCCCGATAAAAAGGCTTTTGCCCTGCTGAATCATGTCATATACGTTTTTTCATATGGGTCTTGAAAACCACTAAGGATGAAGGTTGCGCAGACTCTCTGGGTACCCTGTTGCAGTGCAGCAGTACTGCCCTCATGAAGAGTTTTTAGCTTTTGTAGCCATTGCTCCCAGTTCTCCTATCTGCCACTACTGAGGTGTTTGGCAGTGTTATTTTTGTAACATTCCTTGAAGTTATAATAGGCGTTGTTAAATCACCCCTTATCCTCTCCCTCTCCAGACTATGTCCTAATGCCCTCAGCCTTATCTTACAGGACATGAACTGGTCCCAAAACTGGGCTCAGTATTCTGTCTGCGACCTTGCCAGCGCCAAGTGAAATGACAGCCTTTGCTCTGCAAGCAGTGCTTTGCATTATGTAGCCCAGTATGCAATTAAATCACTTCAGACATAATTGAATGTGGAAGGTGTTTTGTCCATAACACAAATAACCAGCTTTTAATTATTTGAAAAAGTAGGCTTGGCATTCCAGCAATCTGGTCAGAGCCTGCTTGTTCCATTCCTGTTGCCTGTAGGGGAAAAGGGAGACACAAAAAACAAGCTTACAAAATACTGGGTTATTAATGTCCTTTGGCATATTTTTCCTTTTCACAGGATGGTTTTGGTTGGAAGGAACCTTTGAAGGTCATCTGGTCCAACCCCCCCTGCAATGAGCAGGGACATCTTCAACTAGATCAGGTTGCTCAGAGGCTTGCCCAGCTGGACCTTGAATGTTTCCAGGAATGGGGCATCTACCACCTCTCTGGGCAGTCTTTTCCAATGTTTCACCACCCTCATTGTTTTCCTTCTATCTCGTTCAAATCTACCCTTTTTCAGTTCAAAACAATTATGCCATGTCCTACTGCAACAGGCCCCATCTTTTTTATAAAGAAAGTTTAAGTACTGAACCTTTAAGTACTGAAAAGCCATTATAAGGTCTCCATGGAGCCTTCTGTTCTCCAGGCTGAACAACCTCAACTCTCTCAGCCTTACATACTTTCAATATGAAATAACCTTTGGATTTCTGTATATCCTGCTTCTGCTTAACAGAATGGAGGTTTGCTATAGGGTAAGACACTTTCCCTCCCCCCCCCTCCCCCCCCCCCATTTGCAATATAGCAACATGTTGGCAGTCTTCTCCCCAGTCTTTAGGAGTTTTGGGTCAGTTTGACAATGGACAGCTGTATTATGGATATTAGTGTCTGTGTTTGTCCATAATGTAGCTTTTGTCTTTGGATTTGTTAAATTGCTGTGTAACAGTTTAGTGAGGCAGTACGTTAAGTCCACTAGATTCCTTGATTTCTAGCATTCAGTAAGTCTTTGGTTGCAAGTAAATATTCAAACTGCTTACTGGAAACAGCCTTCAAAAGTAACAGAATCTGAAAACTGGTGAAGTGTCACAGTTTGTAAAATTTCTGTAGTAAGTTAGAAGTACGAATGGGTACATATTGTAATGCCTTATGTTAAAAAGGCAGCATTGTTAAAAGGAATACAAAGTTTTGTCAAATAGATTGTTATTCGTGGCATTTGCAAGCTTTTCCAGGGGAAGTTCTTAAGGATATTTTTGGTCTGTTTCTGTAAAAGTAGAGAAATTGCTGGTTGTTCTAGCAGAACAGAAGTATGATCTCACGAGCTGGGCCTGATCCATATTTAGGCACATGCTTTTCATTCAGGTTAAATTAGCCTAACTTTTTTTTCTGTAGTAACTGCTAAATTTTACCACTCTTGGATGGTGTGAGGTTGCACTGTGTGGCTGTGGGTAAGTCTCTGCAATTTTCTTGCAGGGTGAACCTGTCAGAGTCCTGGTAACTGGTGCTGCTGGGCAGATTGCCTACTCACTGCTCTACAGCATTGCCAAGGGGGATGTGTTTGGCAAAGATCAGGTAATTCTTACACTGAAGTTTCACTTATTTCTGCTGCATAGTAATCATGGAATGGTTTGGGTTGGAAGGGACATTAAAGATCATCTAGTTCCAATCCCCCTGCCAGGGCCATCTTCAACTAGACCAGGTTGCTCCAAGCCCCGTCCAACCTGGCCTTGATCACTGCCAGGGATGGAGCAGCCACAACTTCTCTGAGCAGCCTATGCCAGGGCCTCACCACTCTCATAGTAAATAATTTCTTCCTAATGTCAGTTTAAAGCCATCCCCCCTTGTCCTGTCACTACGTGTTCCTCTCCAGATTTCTTGTGGGCCCCTTTAGGTGTTGGAAGGCTGCCGTAAGATCTCCCTGGAGCCTTCTCTGTCTAGACTGACCAAGCCCAACTCTCAGCTTATTTGCATAGGAGGAATGAATAAGCTGATGTCACAACTGCAGTCTCTGACACTTGTTTTCTTCTAGATACTCAGAATGATTTACCAATATGCAAGTAGTTTATTCTTTAAGTGGGGAAAATGAATTCAGCCCTTCTCTGTTACGCAGAGTTGCTGGTCATGCTGGAGTTCTTCAGTTTTCTGTAAATGGATTTTGAGTCTTTTAGATAACAAGACAAATTCATTTTCAGATCATGTTACACCTAACTTGGACTAAACCGTTTCTTTCTTCACAGCCTCTTATTCTTGTACTGCTGGATATCACCCCCATGATGACTGTATTGGAAGGTGTAGTGATGGAGCTCCAGGATTGTGCTCTACCCCTGCTGAGAGGTAGCCAAAAGAAATTTTTCTTATACCTATAAGATGCTCTAGTACAACTGTTGCATTTTTGAGTTTCTGTAGCTGTCAGGAAGTTAACCAGAAGAAAATATTACATGATTCTTTCTTAGTTTTCTATTTTGTGGAAGATGCTACTGTAATTATTACAGTACTTAAGAAAAAAAAAACCCAACCAAACGTGTAGCTATGACCTCTTCTAAAAATCAAACCTTCTTTGCTTTGAATTAAAGGGAGATGAAAATTTCATTTGTGTTGGTACTTGTCACTGAAAATTTTTTGTAAAAGTGAAGAGCAACCTATGTACATATGTGTGTATAATTTGGATAGAGACACGTGAAAGGTGTCTTTTTTACATAGGTTTCTCCTGCATTTTCAGAATTTCTATATAAAGCTTTAGATATATGTTTGTATATATAAACCATTTACTGGCAAGTATTTAATCTGTGGATTAGGGCAAAATGAGTATACTTGTATTTTTGGAATGGGAAGGTGGTGGTGTTGTCAGATCAGGTTATGTACTATTTGTGAACCAAAGAATATTCCTATTAACACTTTGCCATGAGTATTTATCTTGCATAGACTTTTTTTTTTTCCCTTTTTTTTAGAGGTCATTCCAACAGATAAGGAGGAAGTTGCATTCAAAGACCTTGACATAGCAATTCTGGTTGGCTCCATGCCAAGGAGAGAGGGCATGGAGAGGAAGGATTTACTCAAAGCGAACGTGAAAATTTTCAAGTCTCAGGGTGCAGCCTTGGACAAGTATGCCAAAAAGACTGTGAAGGTGAATATAGAAACTGAATTTAAAAAGTTCTCTCTCTGTTGAGTTATGTAGAGATCTAAATATGTTGTAGAATGATACTGTGTAAGCAGGACCCTATTCAGTGTAGGCTTCCCTTTCCTTAAGCCCTGGAAAATACACCATAGTCAAGGTTAGATGAGATACAGTGTGTTAAATAGGTAGACGATTTGATCCTTCATTTGCTTGGTGAAAAAGGTAAGTCTTACATTGTATTGCTGTATTCCACACACACTCTTAACTGGTTATCACTAATTTTAAAAAACCTCACCAAATTACATAAAAAAGTTAAAAAGCAGTGTTCTACTCAGTACCTCTCTTCTCTGGGAGAATAAAGTTATCTACATGCAGCTGCCTACTTCATATCCATCTGTGTCTTCAACATAATGACCCTTCAGTATCAATATAGAATTACAGTTGCACAAAGAAATCGGCTTTATTTAGGTTGTTTTTGTCTTGGTCTTTGGAGCATTGGGAGCTTTTAATTGTTCTCTCTCAGATTCCTTCAGCAAAGTTAATGGGATCATGTGGCTGCTCTCCTACTGCTCTTAATCTCAGGCCCAGACTCCGACTGTGCTTTGTAACTGACTTTTTAATGTCTACTTCCTCTGCTGATGAACTTCCTACTGCTTCTAAAGACTTGTTTGCTTCTTTATACAGTAGGAATAAAAACTATCAATATAACTATGCAGAGTAATGGAAAATTTACTGAACTCTTTCAAAAGGGAAAATACAAAGGGAGGTTTGCAGATTATTGTGTGTGATTGAGAGTATATGGAGCTTGACATTAATCATTGGAGGCACATTAGTAGATGAAGGATGAATAAAAATCAGTTTTCCATAGTAAGAAATCGATCTAAGTTCAGGCAGCGTTTTACTTCTAACTGCCTATGAACACTGAGATAAGTAACTGTTCTGGATTTCTTAATTATAAAGCAATTATATAAAGCAGTGGCAGCCAATCTTGAAAGCATTTAAAAGGTGATGGAGAATTCACTGTGGGCTAACTAGTATGTACGTATCTGGCTTTCCCTCTATCTATTAACATGAGGTTTGCAGCGAGGCTGTGAGTCAGTGTGCAGATCTCCTAGAAGTCTTGTTCTCTTTCATGTTTGAATGTTGAATTATAAAGAAAATACCTAGCTAGAAAATATTCTTCTGTGCAGTTACAGAAGACTCAGTGACTATGAACAGCGCACATGTAAAAGAATCTTGTTGAAGACAGCCAAGAGATTTAGAAAACTTCACTTTATGATAGCTTCTTTGAAGGCAAAGCCATGTATTTCTATTGAGGGAGCTGTTTTGCAGAAACAGCTTCTTCATCTTTCCACAGTCTCCGTACCCTTTTTTGTTTTTAGGTTGTGGTAGTTGGGAATCCAGCAAATACCAACTGCCTGATTGCATCAAAGTCAGCCCCATCAATACCAAAGGAAAACTTCAGCTGCTTAACTCGTTTGGATCACAACAGAGCTAAGTCTCAGGTAAAAAGGGCCTATCCAAAGTAGAAGGCTTTCTGTTGTCCCTGCAAAATGCAAACAGAGCAATGCTTTCAAAGCAGCTTGTGAATTGAGAAACTGAAGTTAGTACAATGAACATCTTTAATTTCCAAATAGATTGCTCTGAAACTTGGTGTGACTGCTAATAATGTGAAGAACGTCATCATCTGGGGCAACCACTCCTCCACTCAATATCCAGATGTTAACCATGCAAAGGTAAACGTGAAAGGAAAGGAAGTTGGAGTTTATGAAGCTATAAAAGATGACAGCTGGCTGAAGGGAGACTTTATCCTGGTAAGAATTGGGTTTGTTTTGTTTTTAAATTTGTTTTTGCTTTCTCCTAGCCTCATATGAAGTTGGAAACTATGAGACTGATTGACTTAGTGAAGCAGCCGTTTGTCTCACTAGTCATCTTCAGATAACTTGTCTCTGTCAGTTATTTGCTTTTGAAAAATTTAAGGCATTATGAAAACCTATGTAAATGCTGCTAGAAAAATACATTTGGAGTGCTGAAATGATTCAAGAAAAAATTTTGATCATAGCTCAGGTGCAACGCATCTGACGTGCAGGCACCACTGATATTTAACTATGGTGACTTTTTTTGGACAGCTTTGCAGATGAAACAGGGTAATTTTCTGTTTGCTGCTCCCCTCTCACCAAAAAAAGCCCAGCAGCTCTCCCCCTGCATGTACATACATGTGCACATGCACACATACTTTCCAAATCTATATCTGTGTCTTTGTCACTAGCATTTCTAAAAAGTAATGTGAAAAATCTAGAAACATCTGAAGATGTATTATTGTAGGGTAATAATAAATAGTAATGTAGGGTAGTAGAACAAAATAGAGGTATTAATTGATCAAGAGCACAGGCTACCTAAATGCAATATAAAACAAAACAAGCATTACTAAAGCTGTTGGTGAACGTGACTCCCAAGTAGCTGTACTTTGTGTGGTATTGTAGTGTCACTAGCATGCTGACAGACAGGTACAGGAACTCTTAACTTAGCCAAAGCAACCTCAGCTTGGGACTGAGCATGTGTTTTGTCATATGGTCATGCTCTTCCCTGTCTTGGTTTTGGATATAGTAGGTTGTTCCAGTTCATGCTTTTTGCTGCAGAATAAATGATTGTATGGTAGCAGCCATACAGTTGCTACAGCAACCATACAGTTCATCAACCAGAGTGTAAACAGAAGCCTGTCCTTGATCCTGCTTTACTTTACATGGCTGAGGCAGGATACTAGTTTGGCCTTCTAGGTACATTGTAATGTTGGTTTATGATAAAATGCTTTGCCTAAGATAAGAAGGTTTTGTGATTTTTGCTTTCTAGACTGGGGTCTGGTTGGTGTAGAGCCTTACCAAACTCAGAAAAACTGTACAATTTAAGAAGCTATCCTAATTTGAAGAAGTGCAGTTCTTAAATACAAAAATTCTAAATATAAACATGAGTAAAGGGAGGTAGGTTCAGCTATCTTCAGGAATTAAATGAATTTTATGCATCAAAGGCAGCAAGTAGTTCAGTAAGAGCAGCAAGTAGTTCGTGTTGGTATTCAGTGAAAAACCTTCATTGCCAGTGTTGCTCCAAGACATCTGTGCTGTCAACATAAATGAAGTCTCTTGGTGGTAAAAGCTTGAAACATCTGGTTGGTATGAGAGAAATCAGTGGGCTGCTAGCTGTAAAACAAGTGCTGAGAAATGAGCCAGCCTCTGGAATAGTCCATTATGTTCTTATCTTTGCAAAACTCTTCTAGATTGTATTTCTGGATTGTGTGCCATGTTCATTTAGTGATAAAACTGTATCTTGATTGATGAAATCAAACAATGATATAAGGCGGTCTTTCTTTATGGCATTTACTAACAATGTTTATCTAAAGACATGATTTTGCTGTTGTACAATATAGTTGTTGGGTTTTGTTTCTTAATTGTAGACTGTTCAGCAACGTGGAGCAGCTGTTATTAAGGCTAGGAAGCTGTCCAGTGCGATGTCAGCTGCCAAAGCTATCTGTGATCATGTGAGGGACATCTGGTTTGGCACTCCAGCGGTAAGATGTTGCTCTTGAGTAAGTGCATAATACTTTGATTACACGCCTGTGTCTTTGACCTCAAGTGTGTATGTATGTTCAGAGGGGGAAGTATCTGCCTTTTTCTGGAATAAAGTGTCATAGGAGATGCAGTAGATTGGAAATGAAGATTTTGCTTACTTCTAGCAGTGAAAAATGTATTTCTCTCTTACTTTTCTGATTTCAGGGGGAATTTGTTTCCATGGGAGTCATTTCTGATGGCAATTCTTATGGTGTTCCTGAAGACTTGCTATATTCATTCCCTGTTGTGATCAAGGTAACAAGACTATATTTAAATGCAAGTACCTTCTGCAAGACCTAGCTGAATTGTCATATGAGCTTGTTGACAGCAGTCTTTTTGGTATGCGACTGCCGTTGCTGGGACATGGGGTTTTTAGCAGCCTTTGACAGAGGGGACCATTATTAATCATTGTGTAGTAGTTGTCAAATAAGTACTGATAGATAAGTAGAACCTGACCTGACTGTCCGGTGCTGGTTGCATTCTTCATCTGAACTCAGAATTAACTTCTGACTGATGTAGTTTTTAAGGCAGTAAACTTTGTTTCTTACGCTGCAAAGTTTCCTTCATGCAGACTGAAAGAAGCTTGTTCTTATACGGAGGGATTTCTTACTTCTTTGTTTTGAAACAGGACAAGACCTGGAAGTTTGTTGAGGGTCTTCCTATCAATGATTTTTCTCGTGAGAAGATGGAGCTGACTGCTAAGGAGTTAGCTGAAGAGAAGCAAACTGCTGTGGAATTCCTCTCCAGTGCATGACTAGATCCTGAAGAAATACAAAATGATTTCAGAGTGGGAGAATCTAAAAGTCGTCTTTAAGTCTGCTACCAAACACTATTACTGTATTCAAGTCAACTGTCTGTGGCAATTGTGCATTTTAAAGTCCTTATGCTTACTGGTACTGTTGTGCCTGTTGAGTTATTAGCAAAAGGTTATTAATTAAAACTAGTTTGTTGACCAAACTTTTTCTGTTCAATACTAGTTGCTTTCTCTGTATGATACAGAATAATTGTTGGCCTCGGCCTTGGCTTCTAACGCACAATCCAAGTTTTGATTACAAATTTGCACTATTGGAGCACATCTTAGTCCGTGATACTTCAGCATCCTATGGCTCAACTGGAAATGAAATTAAAATGCCAATAGTTCTCCTTGAACCAGTAGTTCAGTGACTCATCTGTCACTGAAGAGACTCCAGGTATATACTGTTCACTCTGGTTATGCTTACAATGTTTGTCAGTAGAAATATTAAAAGATGCTTAATCGTGTAATGGCTAAGAGTAGTTTGTTGTGCTTTATTTGCATGTTTTGGTTGTGTAACTAGCAGGATTTGATAGTTCAACATAAAAACCACTGAAGACCTATTTTGACAAACCAAGGGAAACTGGTTTTAAGAAGCTTTATTGATGACTAGCACTTCCATTGCTTTTTTTCCAGGCAAAATTGCTTTATGTCAACAGACACAAAAGCCTCAAGGCAGGTTTGTACTCCAGCCCTACAGTTCAAAAGCAGTATTAGTACTGTAGCTCAGTATTAATTTCATTGTAGCTTCAAAGCCTTTTCTCCCAGGAGACAAGACTCACTTGATTAAGACAAAGTGAGGTTAATATACTTGCTTGAGAATTCTCCTGGTGCAGCCTTTAACTTCAGGAAGGTTCAAATACGTTGTACTGTAATTATTCCTTTGCAAACATGCAGGTGAATGTTGCTGTAACTTTTCTAGACTCCTGCCTATAGTAACCCACCTTATGTAGACTGAAGAGATTTTAGGTTTATTGTTCTGGGAATTTCTTAGAGGTACTACTACCTGTTTTGTTTGTATTCTAAGCACCTAAAGTAATAATAATGGTATTCTCATACACATAATGTCAATGTTAAGTTGTCGGTCCTGTTCCAATGTAAGTGTTTCTGCCTTGTACTAACATAAATCTTGGGTCTGTCAGATCTGGAGTCATCTCGTTTGCCTTTTTTTAGTTTGTTGTCATTAAATGAGGATTCAAAAAATAGAACGATTTTGACAGAAAAAAAAAGCTTAAACTGAATTCAAAGGACATTGAATGATTTCTGTGAGGACATATCAACCAGAATATAAAATCAGCAAGCATCAAAAAGCTTATCCTTAAAAATAAGCCTGCTCTCAGAACATTACTGTCACTGTAGTTAATTGCTACAGTAATGCAGCAAAGGCTTGCTATACATAAGCAGCTGAAAAGGAAAGTGAGCGTTTCAGAAGATGGGAGTACCTGCTGCAGCACAGGCCAGCTGGAAACAGCATGGTAAGTGAATGTCTTGAATGTTTATGAAACAGCTGTTGCCAGAACTTACATGTTCTTGCAGTCTTGGGAATAGGCAAGAAGTGTATATACTGTATTTTTCCACTGTTTTGTCATTCCTCTAAACCAGTTGGAGTTTAGCTGTGGAGAAATGATAAGAAAATTTCATACTTCTCTCTTTCCATGACAGTTTGGAACTTGTGCAGAAATTAGGGAGGTAAGGCAAGCTGCCAGTGTGATGACTGCTTTGTGTTACAATACAGAGTAAGTAAAATCTCATTTCAACATGAACCTTGGGACCAAAGGAATTCATTCCAGTCATTACCATGCTACAACTTATTTTAAAGTGTCTTAGGGAGGTGGTTACAGCACACACTGTTACTCAGTTTAAGAAGGCTACAGGCTAAGTAAGAAGAGTGCATCAGTGCTGTGCCTGAAAACCATAAATTAGGTCAGATCCTGCTCATGTGCAGTATGTGTTGTGCCATACCTGCAGGAACATAATGTAGGGAAGAAGCTTTAAAAAATTCTGGATGATTTGGCTCTTTAGGGGGGTTTAATGATTGCTCTAAAGTAGCCTTCTCCAGGAGACAACTGACTTCTAGTAAAGGGACGCTTACAACACTTAGTGTATCTAAGCAATTATAGAATTAACATCAGTACTCAATAGACTATCTCATCACATAGTTTACTTCTCAAGTTAACACTTGAATCTACATTTGACTCTTCTAATGAGTTGTAAGCACTTTGTATTTCCTTCAGGCTTCTGTGAAACAGCTCAACAGCAAATCTTTCATCTGGTCGTTGACTGTGTATTTAACTACTATCCCACTACTTACAAATTCTCAAGTAGTGGATATTCTTTATATTCATGTTTCTGAACTGTTTTGTCCTCTTTTCTGTTTCTCCAGTTTTTATATTTCTGGGAGTTTCCCTCCTGCTGTGGTTAGCTATTGCTTAATTATTGTGTTAGTTTGTACAGTCTGCACTCTTTGCAGGGTGCTTTTCATATCTCAGATATATGAAAATATGCATATGGAAGCAAAAAGTAGCCATTGGCTTTTCCCTCTGCCTTTCAGACTGTGTTTTCTAGTACAAGAGGAAACATGCACATTGCTACTCTAAACTTACAGTATTAAGTACTTTGCTCTTCATTGAAATGTTTCTATTCTATGGTTTTGGTTGTTTGAGTGTTTGTGGAGGACTTGATGTACTAGATGAGGTTGAGAGAACTAGGTCTGTTCATCCTGGAAGAGGAAATGCTCAGAAGAGATCACTTCTCAGAAAAGCTTACCTAATGGGAGGATGCGGAGACAGCAGAGCCAGGCTCAGTGAAAGATCAAGAGGCAATGGATGTTAGTTGTGACACCAGAAACTGATTTATCAAATCTAAGGGCAATCAAATACGGAAGCAACCAGAGCCTTGGACATGGCCTTGAGCAACCAGCTATAGGTCAACCCTATGTTGAGCAGGAGTTTGCACTGAATGACTTCCAGCTGGTGTGATTGAAGCCACTGAATACATTCACACCAAGTGCATCTTGTAAGCAACTCTATATACATATATAGAATCATAGAATCATAGAATAGTTAGGGTTGGAAAGGACCTTAAGATCATCAACTTCCAATCCCACCCCCCGCCATGGGCAGGGACACCTCACACTAAACCATGTCACCCAAGGCTCTGTCCAACCTGGCCTTGAACACCACCAGGGA
>JANHGB010016180.1:0-32880 GCA_026283785.1 Coracopsis vasa | reverse complement strand
TGTCTGGGCTGGTGCTTAGTTTTTGTAGATACTATTTTTAACTTTCACTTGATGTAGTGAAAAATAAAATTAACAAAGTGTAATGGATGTAACATTCAAAAATGATTGTTTGCCAGATGGAGAATGGCCATCAAGTTTGTTACCAAGTGTTGCCTTGTGTGACCAGAATACTGTTTTTACTCAAGCAATGAGGAGACCGCTTTCTGTAGTTACCCAAGGCATGCTCGAATCAGGAAATAGTAGTGTGCATGCTGCCATGGACATCCATAAGCATTTTAAAGTGACAGAATAAAAAGCAAACTGAATTGAAAAGGGACATGTAATTTATATCCCTTGAACATGCTTATTTGCTCAAGTTTGTAATAGCAGCTTTCCAAGCTCTGGAATTCTTTACTGAATTTCTAAATTTACAGTTGATCTGTAACAGAATCCTATGCTTGACTCACTGAGATTCTGTCTCAGCAAAAACATTAATTACATTACAGTCATCAAATAGGGAAACAGCAACCGTAATGGAGTCCTAAACTTGGATATTTAGTGTTCTGACTTCTCAGATTCACTAACATTAGAAAAGTGAATGTATCAAAGAAGTTTGAGTTCACTGTTGATAATGTCAGAACTGTTGTGAAGTACAAAAGCTGTAAGTTCCTACTTCATATTCCACAGACTTTTCTTCTCAATTACATGTTTATTACCTATTCTTAAACTCAGTTTCAGTATGTGAATATTAGAGGAACTTATTTTACCTCTGCTGAGTTAGCAATTTTTCCTGAAAGCCTAAATGTTAGTATGAGTGGAGAGAACTGATTGGAAAGGATGTGACAGAGTGTTCTAGAGTGAAAACCAAATCATTTGCGAAAAAACAGTTGATTTTGCCAACATTATGAAACGAAAACTAGGAAAAAATTATAAAGATCGTAGGAAATGTTTTCACTTCTAGTTATGAAGCGTTTTTCATGTCCTAGCTTTTAGTATGCAGTTGTAAATAACAATAAAATGGCTTTAATTTACTTATTACAAGTCTTTAAACTATACTTTTCTGTGTAAAAAAAGAAAGGCAGTCAACTCAAATTATTGTCATTATTATAGAGGTACCCAAAATATTGGACTGACAGGGCATTTTGAACTTAGTTTGGGGGACCAAGTCAGAGTTTGAGTTAAAAGATGCTAAGGGCATATGAAGCTCAAAGCAGCCATTTCTGTTTTCTCTAAAGGCTTCTCCCCACTTCCTCTCCCATTTTTACTGGTAGAGGGGGTATACCCAGCCTTTCTATAGCCTTGTTTGCCTTTATGGCAGAGCATGCAGCAGTTTGCTGAAGGGCTGCAGAGCTGTCAAGTGATCATTTATCTTGTCCTCAGGGCTTTACCCTTCCAGAATGGAGTACAGAGTGTTATCACTGTGTGACCCCATTCAACACACTAAAGCTGGTAGACTATGTTTTAGACTTTAAAGGGCTTTATTAAAAGTATCTGGGGCATCCATTGTACAGATAATTTCCTCTGCTGACTCCACCTTGATCTTTTGCTTTTCTCTTCTGGAGATCCTGATGAAGTGATGAAGCAGAATATGACATCACACACATGCACTAGGTCCAAGTGGCAGATAAGTTTAAAATGAATTCCTTTCAGCCCCACTTGGGTTGATGTTTAGGTACCAAACAAGCACCTATGTGTTATTCTTTTGTCTGTTGCTGGCATAGTACCAGAATCTTCTTGCTGCCAGGAATGGCAGAAGCTGCTGTTGCCCACAGCAGCCTTTAGCTACAGCAGCATAAGTCTCTTCCATGCTGCGCAAGAAAGAGGAGAGGGTAAGATCTCCTAGGTTACCTCTTCTTACTTTAAGGAAAAGGCTTCTTATTTCTCCTTTTCTTAATGTGTTGCAGTCTCAAATGTCTTTGTCGCTAATATGTGATGTACATAGTTGGAATTTTAGTGAATCTCAAAAGTTAGAGTTAGTCTGTCCTGATCCCTGCTCTCCTATGTTTCCCACCCTTCCTCAGTTGCTAGCTTTGCATCAATAAACAGCTCTGAAGTGTGGAGTCCTGTTTGGGTTAGTGTCTAAGGCAGTACCTCTGGCATCACTCATATCGGGCTGAGAACTTGTTCCTGCAATGTTTGTTTAGAAGTGGTGCTCTAGGCTACATTCTCAATGCCAGATAACATCTTTCCTGCCAAATATGATCTTATATGTAGCATAAAAAGTTTAAGAAGAATTGCAGGTTTTCTCTATTGAGGACTTCTTGGTAGAGCCTTTGCCACAAAAAGTGCCCTAGAGATTTCTCCAGAGTAAAGGGGAAACCAGGGATTTTTTTCTCCCCTGAGGCAGTGAGAGCTTTGTCTTTTGAAGTGGAAATGCCAAAGCACAATTACAAACTAGATGCATGGTGATAATGACTACCGTGCACCCAGTGAGCTATTCAATTGGTTATTTACATGTGCAGTACCTTCCTAAAAGCCATTCTGCTTCATCTCCTTGTTGTGTATATGCAGGGACAGTAGCTCTGCAGGCTAAGTAAGCATGCAGTCACTCTCGAAGCTTTATAAATGAGCCCTTCTATAACACTGTGACTGATAGGGCAGTATTATTTTGCTGATAGTTGCTGATGTCATGAGTTGGCAGTTGTTCACTGTTCTGTTACTTAATGTTATAACTGAGTAAAATATCTGTCTGTTTTGTGCCTCCAACAAGAGGAGGTGTTTATCCATGGAAAAATTGTGAATTACTTAGGGGTTTGTTCAATAACAAAATCAGATTTACAGCCTGGCTAATGCTGATTACACTGTGTGTGTATACATGCATATCAAACTTACTGTACTCTTGTTAACAATGCTAAAGATTAGGTTTGTAGTTTGCTTTGTTCCTTTTTTTTTCTTTTTCCATAAATGCATACAATGAGTGATCATATGAAGTAGCTCCTGACGTATTCCACCACTGAAACTAGTGAGAGATTCTTTGACTGGCATTGCACTGAAACTGATGGGCATTCCAGGTTCAAATTTCAGTGCAGTGAGCTCCAGAGCTGAATTCACAGAAGCCAATCACATCAGGAGAGCTACATGTATCAAAAGGAGAAAATGTTAACTCACTAATGTTAACTCACTAATGTTAACATTAGTGAGGTTGGCTGGAAAGGACAATTATTATATATTGTAACAGAGCAAATGCAGTCTCACTGCTAATGAAGGGACTGAGCTCTGTGCACATTGACTGTTCTCTGGAAAGGCTCTTGCTCTTCTCTTAGTTCCTGTTCCTTGTTTCATTGTCAGCATACTGACATTTTAGTGGAAACTGAAATAGAGGCAGTAACTTTCTGGAGAAGCAGAGAAGGGTACTTGAGGTTTATAGAGATTCAAAGAGAGGCTGGATATTTGCATGGAGAAGAAATCTGTTGAGTGTCAGTATGTTACTAAAAACCACATCCAGATCAGAAAGACCTTGAGCTGAAAATTATTAAGGGCTCAGCAAGCCATAGGTGAAAAACCTGTATTTGCTTGCCTTATTCTCTTCCCTAAACATCTCCTAATAGCCATTCGTGGAGATAGGATATTGGACTAAATGGATTTTTTTATCTGACCAACTGTGGCTATTCTTATGCTTTATGAAATGGGGAATAATAGAGGCTCTGAAATCACCTTTGTACCTCTATTAATTCAACCCCTGTTCTTTATCATATTGTGAAAGGGAATGGAGAAGATGAATAGATATAGTTGATTTTGACTGGCTTTAAAGTTATATATTGAACTTGTGCTTGAAACATTACTTGTGATATAAATGAAGCATAACCGAATACATAACTATGATAAATTGGTATTAAACGGTCCTTGTGAAAAGTGGTAGGAGTGAAATGTGACCTCGCCTTTTTATCAGTTCATTTAGAAAAGTCTCTATAATTATTTCATACTACAGAAGTTCTGTGAGTCAGCACTCTACACCACCTTTTGTCTGATTCATGGTGTTCGTCTCCCAAAACTGCCTGCTGTCAGTTGCCACCAGTAGAGAGCATTTTTTTCAATAGCTCTTGCTAGGAAGGTTTACGAGCACGCCTTGGGTTTGTGGGGTTAGGAAGGAATGTAACTAACTTACTTTTAAATATTTGCTTATGTAGCATATTATTTTCATTTAAGTATTTTAACATACAAAAAAAACCCAAAACAACCAAAACCAACCCACATGCAATATTGAAGCCAAACGTCAAAGAGAACAGCATAGTGATTCAAAACTGGTCTACAGTCTGTCACTCTTTGGTCTGCAGTACTGTCTCTTGCAAGTGATTCCATTCAAATAAACCAGGTTGCTAAGGGTGTAAGGTGGTATTTACCACCTGACCTGGGCTGGTGGTGTCTGGCCCAAACTGGTGAAAGCAATCTTCATCACACAGGACTTTGATAGACAAACTTTATGAGTGGGCTTTATGACAGCCTGCATTTGCGCAGCCAGCAGCTTCAGTCTCACTCATCCCACTCAGCTCATTCACATCTAATCTTCTCCTTTTAGAAAGAACAGTTACCCACCTTACAGTAACTGCTGCTCTCAGAGATGCTCTGTCAACAGGCAACCCACTCAAAGTGTTCATTTAACCTGGGTGCATGCTGCCTTGGAGTCTGCAGGCATCAATGTCTTGTTTTGGGCCCTCTCCCATCTTCACTTCTTAGAGCAGAATGAACAAAGTTGCCCCAGCAATTGCCTTGTTCATTTAGCATGATTAATCAGACTCATTATAATCAGGAATGGTTTTGGCTTGTGGGATGCCCTCATGTAGTCAGAATGTCTCAAAAGAGTCAAAGGTGCTCTAAGGTTAATTGTCTTTCCCTCAGCAGGCTATCTCCCTTGCTTCATGGCAAAAACAGGAGCTGTGTTAGAGCTACTTTGGTATCATGTGGCTCTTGTTTCATTCTTAGTGTTGATGAGAGGGTTTCTTAGCTCCCTGACCCATCACCACATTTGTCCTTTCAGCAGATCAGCACTTCCATGTGGCTGTATGGTTGTAGGACTGTGCCACTCTATGCTGTAGTGTAGAGCTGAAGGCCAACACTGTGGATTGCTGACTAGTTAAATATGCCATAAGTTTCAGGTAGCTGAAATCTCAGCTGTATAAACTATTTAAGCATACTCTAAATATTAATTGAATCTTGCCTGAAAATTAATTTGAGAGAGGAAGAGGATTTATTCAGAGATCTGTCTTTATGTAGAATGGCTTGTTGACTCCTTCCCAATTTACCTGCAAGGAATATGAAAAGTCTAGGTGATTTATAGCATGAAATTGATTTCTCAGAGTAATGCAAGAGATTCTTTAAAACATCTGGAGATTTTTCTCTCAAGGAGACAAGTGAGAGTTATATATGTAACTGCATTTGAGCTTCACAGTATTTCAATGACACTTATATCAGAGTTCAGATCTTAAATTTGTTCTCTCAGAAAACTGGTGTTTGAGAGACTTGCTATTCCAGCCAGATTTGGTTCACACTTCAACTTGCTTTCCTTTAAGAAACCATTCTTACTGAGAGTGGTATTGAGCATTTGACATACCGGGTCTAAAGACGATTCTCTCTGGGTGGAGGAACTCTATTATAACCCTTTACAGAAGAATCTCTAATTCTAGCTATATATGTATGCCTGTTCATAAATCTAAACATAGTTTGGTAAGAGAATATAACCTATGAATTAAGAGCTGGTTTCCTGTTCTAAATCAGAGTGTTCTTAAAGTATCAACTGTCATGGAAATCACCTTGCAGAATCCAAGGTATTAAATACAGGGAAACTGGGTTTTGGCAGAAATTAAGGCTGTGATAATGCAAATGTCTGGCAGAAAATTGAAGGATACAACAGTTCTGAGAATCAAAGCTCATATTCAGAGCATCTGTTTCCTTGGGCTTTCTTTGGCATTGTCTTTTCTTCCACCATTTCCAAGTTTCCTTCAAAAGAAAACTTCAAAAGGGGGAAAAGCTAACCCAGTGGTGACTGCCATGAGTCTGGAGAATTCTCAGGCAGGAGCCTGGACTTCTCAAGTGTGCAAAACCAAAGCTGGCATCACTTTGTGTCCAGCTGGCCTCAAGGGGATCTAGCACCATGAGCTGGAAGCTCTAATGGAATGTGATGAATAATGAGAAACTAACTTGAAGTAGGAAACCTACTGCAGTTCTTGTTTTGAGAATTACCCTTAGCACAGAAAGTACTTGGATTCAAGGTGCCCAGAGGGTGTTGGTCAGAGCAAAGAATCAGTGTGGAGCTCTGTGAAAGGTAGGAGAAGGAGGTCTTGGCATCAGGATGCTTAAGAAATATTGGTCCATGAGTAGGAATTCCATGCCTAAGCCTTCATCAAAAGGCAGCTGCTACCTGATCCAAAGATACCTTTCCTCTGCTCTTGAGTCTTTCTCTGAGGGGTGATGCTCTTTAATCCCTGGAGGAGGATCTCTGGGTAGGTGAGGCACCAGCTGACTGTTCTTGAGAAGTGAAACATATGTTTTGCAGTCAGGCTCTCCCTTTTCAGGCTGAAGTAAGAAAACCAGTCGTAGATGTGCTTCCAGTCATCCAGTGTTCTGGGGTAAGGGTTTGAAAACTGCACGGTTCCTAAAGATGGGTCCTGTCCTGAGCAAGCAGCAGTGTTTGATGAGGCCGTCATTTGCTGCCATGGCTGATTCATTGATAGCGGTGTCCCTGGGAAGTGATGAAGATCTGAGGTCATCCCACAGCCTCAGTTTGTGACTGCCCTGATGCAGGGCAGGGAAGCCCTCTGCTCCTCCCTTCTCAGCTCCTCCCTTCTCAGCTCCCAGAATGTGTGGCATGCTTCGCTGGAGGAATTACCATAGACCCCATTTTATGGTGTTGGTTCAGACAAGAGGCGTGTTTTGAAAACACACTGTCCTTGCACTAGTGATGCAGTTGGTACCACATTCCCAGATGTAGGCTGATCAAGGTAGAGTTCTAATTTTCCCCTCATCAGTCAGCTGTGGGAAGGGAGCCAGGAGCGACTGCTGACCGATGGCTGTGCTGAAGTTATGGCCAGGGACAGCCGCTGCAGTTTGATTAGCTTCCTGGGTCAGCAGCAGTTTAATGGCTGCTGCCCCACATGCACTGGTCTGGGGTGTACCTGGCCTCCATGGGGTCCCAGGCAAGGACAGGGATGGGGCTAGGCCCAGGCAACCCCAAACTGCCACCGTGGTATCGGCAGTCCAAAGGGTGCCACCATATTCCTCAACTGTGCTCCTGCAGCCTCTCCACTGCCCCAGAGAAGAGCCCTTCGCCTCTTCCCCCCAGTACTGCCGTTAGTGGAGTCCTTGTCATGAAAAAGGGGCTGCTGGCAAGCTGCCCCAGAGAAGCACTCACCGGCAGCCATAGCTGGACAAAACCTCAGCACCCCTCGGCCTGCGCACAGCTCTCTTTAAGCTGCCTCTGCCTCTGCAGGGTGAAGGAAAAAATACTTGCTAAGAGAACAGTCTTTCAGCATTAGCAGTTTATTGTTACTGAGGTGGTGTGATAAATAAAGGTGAGAAAGCTGCAAGCAAACTGCTGGTCCCTACCCAGCCAGCGCAGGTGCAGCCCTCTCTCACCAGCTGTGCTGGGTGCAGTGAAGAGGTGAGATCTCATCTCCTGCCCTAGAGAGGCAGTTGCTACAGGGAAGGATGGTCTGAAGACAGGTCTCCAACAGACCAGCCATGCCCCTTGGCAGCCATGTGGTGACACTTGCAGTCACTGTGGGCTTAGGAGTGGGATAGCCTGGCCCAGCAGCCAGAAGCAGGACCAGGAGGCACTGCAGCCATGGCTGCATGTATCCGAGGGTGAACTCTCCTGGGCCAGATCTTCCTGCCTTTTCCCCCCAATCAATAATTCCTGATGTGATCTGTTTCTGATACCTCTGAAACTCTTGCTTTAGAGTAGCCTTATTCTTGGCAAAAATAGACCAGCTACCCAGGGATGAGATATGTACTAAACCTTGTAATTTAGTTACCTTGGTAACATCTGTAAGGAACTACTAGCACTAAACCACTATTTTTTTTTCTTGATGTCTTTTATGGCAATACATGTTTATATTTACTTGGCAAAAGTGTGATTTATAGCCATTGTAGCGATTCTCCTGAGCATTATCCTGACAGACAGTAGTTCCCATTTCTAACAAGCAAGGTTAAATGGCTATAAAAGCAAGTATTTGTCATCAAGTAGCTAAGCTTTTGCTAAGTTAAGCCAAAATGATGTAAATACTGTATTATTTTTCAAAGTGTTACAATGTTTGATCACATTTACTCAGCACAGGAATTTTTTCAAGGGTTGTATTTTAGAACAAATATTAGAAATGTGTTTATTTTTTTTTCTTTGGCATTGTAACATTCTCACACATGTGTTTTAGCTGTCAACCAGTCATCATATGGAGGGATGGGAGAGGGAGTGGGAGTTGGAAGAAACATTATTGCTTATGATTACAAACCAAAACTAACAGCCTTGCTTCGGACTTGATTGTTCCTGGATCTGGCTCCAGGCACAGCTCTCTTCCTACTCCATCATTCCCATTAAGCCATCTACATCCTGGTAGCAGCTCCTCATCACTGCACAACCCAGGATGCTCAAGTGCTAGCACAAAGAGTTTCCCTAGGGATCAGGCTTGTGTGCTGCAGAGCAAGCAATGCCCCTAGATTTTAGGTGGCTCTTTGCATCCTCTGGTTACTCACTTGTTTCTCTCTTCCATCCCAACAGCAGGGAATTTTCTGAGCCCTTTAAAGGGAGGGGCATCCCTCACTCTGTGACCCATTCAGTAATTGATTTAATTAAATTGAAACTAACTGTCACTTGTTAAACTGATAATCAAGAAGCCAATTATCTGTTAACAGTTCTAAATACACATTAGCAGTAACCAAAAGGTTTTTCTCTTAAATAAAGAATCCTGGAATTCTTTCTGATATCTCAGAGCTTTTAAAATGAGTTGTAAATATGGCTATTTTCTTTTTCTTTTTTTTTTTTTTAAAAAAGGGCCCTATGTTAGAATGCCATTTTCTAGTTCAGAATAATAAAACTGCATATTTATTTCTAAAACTGCTTTTAGAATTTTACCCTTTTTAATGTGTTATATTTGTAAGACATGTCTTGGGGCATGATAGAATATTTATTAAGGGTAAATCCTGCTCACCTTAATCATTTACGTAGCTGAAATTCTTAAGCAGCCCCAGGTTTTTAAATCAGAACATTTCCATTGCTCTATTGCAAGTTGGGTTGGTGTACACTTTTCAAAGTCTTATGCTAGGAATGTTATGTCATTTATTGTATATAAACTTGTATTTGTAAGAGGTAATGTAAAAGTGGTACATGCCAAAATATAGCTTTACTTTTTATTGCAGCCAATAATTATAAAGTATTTTATAAAACAAACAAACAAAAAGTTCCTTAAAAAATGCATTTAAATTACGATTTTTATTATGTATTTCCATGAAACTAGGTTGGATTTTTTTACAGGTTTATAAAACAAAGGAATTAAAAAAATGTTCATAATGTGTGCCCAGTCCTTTTATTTTATGACATAAAAATGCTGGATGAGTACAGCAAGCAAGCCACTGATGTTGATTGCTTGTCTGTGGTTCTCTAAGTACTTAATTGAATTGGATCATTACCCATTAGTACAATATTTTCTTCACTTTTAAAATTCTGATCTGAGGGTGGTGAATAGTTGATTTTTACTGTACTAATGATGGAGAGTCAACAACTTAGTTAATCATGTCGTTTCAAGCATGAGTATTTCTGAGCGCACCCTTTAAAGAATGTGTCCTGATGTTTTTTTAAATTCCATGTGTATATAAATGTGTTTGTTTCTTTTCCATGGAAGTTGTTTAGAAGGGCCCGAAAGCAGATGGTATATTAAGGTACTAATCTATTAGGGTCCATCTCATCCCATATCTCCAGTTTCAGTCTGTACACATTCCTGGCTGCTAGTCCCCCAGTTTTGCTTCCAGCTTCACTATCTATGACAAGCATAGGCTTGTAGAGGCCTGGGCAGGTGTTTGCACCATTAGCAAACCCATGTAGGTTGCCAAAAAACAGATGCTATAGAGAACAAGAAATATGTAATAAATTGAGGACCAAATTCTGCTGCCATTTAATCCATTGAAGAATGAACTGTTTTACTGCATTGTCTGCTGGCCAAAAGATTGTTTAGAAGTAAGGAAGGGCTGAGTAGTAGCACAGGTGGCAAATTCCGGTGCTGACAGACAGGATCCACAAACCCATAAGCATGTGAAGACACATATTAATCCCACATTTCAGCTGTAAAATCTTAGGGGTAACAACAAGACATCCAGAGTTTACAGATGTAAGTTTCAGGTTGATAATTTAATAATTTATTGAGAAGTATTTAAAAATACGTTATGATACACGATGAATGAGCAAAGTGAATGAGCATGTGAACTAAATGAAGACAGGATCTTTGTGTCTGGAGTCAACTTTTCCAGTGTAATCTCTGCTGCCAGCAGTGAATACATCAGATGTATTTACATCATATCTGTGCAAGAGGATGTTTATGGATATGACATATGCTTCTCTGGACCCTTAAAACCTGAGAACTAGACTCTCTCTCCGTACCATGTGCATCTCTGTTGATTTCAGAAATATGCAATACTGCAGTAATGAGCATGCTATAAGAATCTAAGTAGATCCATAGACATATGGGCAGGCAGATGGATTAAGGCAAACTTTGTCACTTTGTCCCTAAGAATCCTTTATGATACTTATCTTCTGTGTACACAGTGACACTAAGGTGTCAGCCCAGATCATTTCCCTTAACTTAGTAATATTTTATGAATTTACATAAAGTTTTTACTTGAAAATGTGGAGGAATGTGTGTGCACATTTTGCAGAAATGTACTGGTGCTAGTAATATAAACCTTTCTCATTCTATTTTGAAAAGCATTGTGAAGGTATAAGTTATGTTTGAACTGGACAGAGATGATGATGTGGCATGTGACTGAAAATATATATTTTTTAATAGATGATTCAGCCGCAGAGAGTTTTAATGGCAATGAGACCGTGGGACACAGTTCCAATGCTTCAGGGGGAACACACTGCAGGGAGATGGCAGAAACCAACAGTAATGGCAAAACAAATCTGGAGCAGGATGAGCAGCCTCTGAACCTGAGTGACAGTCCCCTCTCTGCTCAGCTGACTTCAGAATACAGACTAGATGATCACAGCAGTAATGGAAAGAACAAATACAAGACTCTCCTAATTTCTGATCTCAAGATGGAACGGGAGGCAAGAGAAAATGGAAGCAAGGTAAGATGCTTCCACATGCTCCAGATATAAGTGCGTAGCTTAGAAAAGGAGAAGATTTGTGAGGCCAAACTAAAGGTTATTCCCAGCTAAGCACTTAATGCAATGTGTCTAATGTTTGTCACATCATTACTCCGACGCTATACATAGATTTGTATGCCCTGTTACACATATATGATGCATACGTACATTAAGTGTATGTGGTTGTACATGGGTGAATACATATATATAGGCATGTATAGCATGCTGACACACTGACAAAAATCAGTGCAGTTCTCCATCAGGCATGAATTTATTGAGAACTGTCTACATTACCCATTTGAAAAATATATATATATTAAAATATGTATATAATGTGATACATATATGTATGTCTAATACACTGAGATACATATATCTATGTATATTTCTAGATGACCATCTCATTACGTGTATTACGTGTCTGTAGAATGAATTGTTATGAATGCTAAGTGTATATGCCCAAGCAAATTACTACATGTGAATTATCAGCATCCAAAAGGAACTGATTTGGTTCCTTCGCGATTGTTTACGTTATGCAGGCACCTAACCTGAATTAAAACTGACAAGTTTGTTTTAAGAAGCTGTAATCCCCTGAGGGCTTTTCTCTGTAGTTTCCATTATGTGGCTAAGGAGAAGTGAGTGTGTTTATATTGTAGATAAAGATAGATCCTACGGATTGGGCAGCTAGCTTTCTAGGTGGGTGTTTGTCCTGAAGGCATACTGTCCCACGGGTGAAGAAATGGCCTTTATCTATGATACATTGATACAGTCCATTGATCTTATTGGTGACAAGTTCCTGTTTTGTAACTGATGACTGCCAACTGGACTGCCACTTTTACAGCAGCAATAATGTTAGTATTGGATCCAAATAGTATTAGGCCTAGTCACTAGCTTCAGGTGTCCCACTGCAAAATAACCTGACAACATAAATATACCTTGAACAGCCACATTTTTTGCAGGGCTTTGAAGTACCAGTGATGAGGAAAACCACTTTTTCAGGTTAGGTATATTTTTAGGTATATGCAGAAAGGGATTGTACACGACTCATATGTAGAGAACATTTATTTATGCTGAAGTTTTAACTCCTGTCTCCATTGCCTGTGGATTAAAAATAAAACCTTGAAAATGTTTTTTAACTGAAGTATCTGATTTTGGTGTGTAGAAGAAAGGGAGACCAAATGGGAGATTGTTAGTCTTTCTTGGCCATTCCAGTTTAGCAAATCATGTATCCCAAAACTTTCTCCATAAAATCTTTATGAAAAACTGTTGGTTTTCCATCTGCATGGATTATTTTTGTTTCTACAGATTTTCATTTTATTGAAAATGTTCTGAATAGCTCTAGTGTCAGATTATGTATACACTCCATTGCTGGATTTACTCTGTACTTTGGCTGTTACACAGTGAGTCTCAAATTGGCTGATATGAATGGTATCGTCATTTGCTTAAGGGCACATTGTTCCAATGAACCTTTATAAGCCAATCACCCAAATATTGATAGACACACAGGCTCTTTTGCCTGAGGTACATTGCTTCTGCCATTACTTTTGCAAACACACAAATAAGCTTGGTGAAGAAAGTGAGGAGTCTTAATGTGGAACTCATTTATAGCTAAGACAAGAACATAACCTAATGTTACATTTCCAATTTTAATCAGATACCAATCAGATGCAAAAAAAAAAAAGTATTAAACAGTGTTAAAAATCTGTTAAAAATTCATAAAAATGAATTGAGATGACAAAGACATCTCATATTTGTTATTCTACAAATTTTAAGAGGCCTGAATCATCTCCCAAACTGATACATTCTTTCATCACTCATTGTCATCCTACCCACTCTATACTGCCAACAATATGCAGATTTGTCTCCCCTTTTTGTCCCAGTGAAACTCATGTTGATGTTTACAGCTCAGTTAAGTATATGATTTATTAGGTATGCTGCAAAATTTATTAAATATGGAGTGAAGACTTTAAGAAGATCACACTCCTGGGATTAACAAAAATTTATCAGAGATTTGTAAGATGAGTGTAGAGTAAAAGAATGTTTTTGTGGCCAATTTTGTATTAATTATACTATCTTTTTTTAAATAAAAAAAAAAGTTATAGTTTTACAAGGAATAAAACCCTTTGATGTATTAGAATAGATAGGACTGTAAAGCATCTCAGTGTTCCATATGCATACATATACACTCATATAAATCATTACTACTGTTTTACCTCAAGTGGTATCTTACATACTAAAGAGTCAGAGAATGGTTTACAAGCCCTAGGAGATCCTCTTGCCTCCCCCTGGTGATTCAGGTTACTGGGCCCCTCCAGAGGAGTGTTCTGGAGGTGATTTTTGACAATGCAGAAGATCAAACTCGTAGTTATGTGCAGTGCTCACTGGATGCACTTGGGCAAGGGTACCACATGGAACTAGCCAGAACTCTAATTCTCTGCAAAAAGGAGACAAAATAAATAACAAGTAAGGCTAACAGAGTACTGTAGTTTACTAGGAACCACATCTCACATATCCTTTTTACCCAGAATGCACCAAGTATGTGGATTGTTTTTTGAAGTCATCCTAGTGCTCTCACAGCATCTAACCTCCAGCCATTCACAGTTGTAGCATTATTACACATGATTCGACCTGAATAATGGCATAATTGGTAGTGATGGGTAAGAAAATATGTTTAGCATAACCTCTAATCATGTTTTCGTGAGAAAAACAATCTGCAGCGTTCGCTGAGTATCAAGTTGATGTGCCACTTTTTATAACGTAGTATTCTTACAATAGGTATCTTTATTAGCAAAGAACTGAGAAAAGTTAAGTGAGAAGTTGATGAAGAAAATATCTGGTTTCTCAATGAAGGGAAATATATTTTAATTACTGGACTAGCGTTGCAGGAAGTAATACATTATGCTTTCTCCAGTTTCAGCAATGGCCCATTTAGCCTGCAGAAGATGTTACTTGCTTGAGATGGCCAGGACTCTCTGAAATCCAGAGGCAAAGGCCTGGAGTTGGGAAGATGTATTGTCTGTCCTGTTCCTGCCCTGCTTTGTCTGAGCCTCCTTTTTGGATACTGCATTATATATGCTTTATTAAATTTGAAGCCACAATTTCTCTGGTCAACTTGTAACTATTCTGATCTGTTACTAGGTTTAATGATAACACATCAGAGCTGAATCTAGCCACAACAAAAGCTTTGGGTTTTTTTTTTTCTTTGGTTGAAAATTGTCAATGTAATAGATATCTTCCACCAAATCACAGATTTTTAAGGGAGTTTATATTTTCTGAAAACAAGCAGTTTTGTTAAATTATATTATAGGTATTTGCCTGTACAACACTGTTTACAAGAACAACACTTTCTTCGTATGTGTAGTGGTGGGCTCTGCCATTTGACAATACAGTTCTGATTGAAGATTTTGTACATGCTCCAGAAATAAGATCAGAAGAAGCAGTTGAGATAAAAATGGTAGTTTTCCCATCATATTTTCTTTGTGAATCTGGCAGCTAATAGACAAATGTTTTTTGAAAATGGTTACTTCTTTGTGGAAGTTCAATTTTTAGAATATTTGTCTTGTCAATACCTATTTGAAGCAATTATATATTTATGCTATATTGAAAGTTTTGCTAGATAGTGGCCTCATTCTGTGAAAGAGTCCTGAATATCAAAACAGGGATATTTAACATTTTAATAAAATCAGGCCTTCCTACACAGAGAAAGTCATTAGGAATTTGCAAGAAATGTAGGTTTTTTCAGGGAATAATAAATCAAGTTTTCTTGTCTGAAAAGCCTCTGATGAATAACTGGAGATTAGATAACCCTATGAACAAATTTTAATTCAACTTCTCAAACTACTAGGGTATATTATTTAAAAGAATGCTCTGTTTAGTCACTTCAGAATATGACTTTTAAAATTGATGTTGATAACACTCTTTAAAGAAGAAAGAAGTTTAAGTGGACAGTGTAACTTTACTCTTTGAATCCTCAGTTTCAAGCAGTGTGAATGTGTGGTAACCTGATCTTAGTGTAAGATCGCATGTTGAGTGCAGTGGAGGAAGTTGCCAAATTAGAACATAGTCTTAAAATCTGGTCCAAAATGTTCTACCATTAACTGAAAAATATGCAAGAAAAGAAAGAGTTTTTATAGTTTTAAATACATATATGTAAGTATGTATGTATATCCATATGTATCTATGCACATGTATCTTTCTATCCATCTACTTTATGTACTTTTATTAAGCTGATATTAGGGAACTGATCAGTAAAGCTCAGATGTTCACAGCAATAGAACTTCCTACAATTATTCAGGGCTGAACTGAAGTCAGGGAAATTATGTATAGCTGCAAAAATATGTACATAAACTTACCTTAACAGGACTGGGTCTTTGTGCTACAAAAAGCTTATAAAGTATTAATTTGTAAATTCTCTGCAAATGCAGGGCTATGAATTCATATAGCTTAGTGTGCATATAAATTATTTTAGATCATTATATACTTATGTGTGAGACTGCTGGGTTTCTCTATGACCATGGGGAGGTCTCCTTAGCACTGAGATTTTGATTTCTGATTCTTGTGTTATTGCTTTTTTCCTAGACCATATATTTATTTTGAAAACTCATTATATAGCTTTATCTCTTCCACATCATTTATTTCATGAAATACAGCAAGCCCACTCCTTTTAAGTGATTTTATCTCTTATGCATTTGGATAACAAGGTTATTGTCATTCAGTATGGGAAAACAGGTTTTTTGAGCTAACCAGCCATACATACAATGTGTCATGCATTTTACCTGATTAATAAATATTCAGTATGTCTGTATTGCAAAGGACATTCCTAATATGCAAGACTACTCTTTGGGATTTCCCAGGTAGAAACATGCGCTACTGATCATGAATGCCTAGGAGACACATTAAAGTGAGGTAGCAGGGAGGGCATACACCATGGGTCCATTTTGTCCAGGTACCTGCTAATTTTGGACAGTTGGTTAATGTCTTCTTTCTTTCTACCAGACAAAATTCCTGATAGAAAAATTGGACACCTCCAGGCCCTCTGGATGTATGGTAGGCTAAGTTAATATGCATTATGTTTAGCTCAAGTGTGTAACTGGCTGCATGGAGAAGTGCACAACATAATTTTTTCTAAGTAATTTTTCTCCAAGTCTGAAAAGCACAGTTTTAAAGGAGAGAACAGTAAATAATGATAGTTGCATTCTAATTATAATAATATTGCATTCTAATATGCATGTCATTATAGTTACAGTGGTTCCCAACAAGGCAGAGCTTTCATGTAGTTTCTAAAAGGAAGATCTTTCTGTCACTCCTTTAATGAAGGGCTTTTGAAGTGTTTCTCAAGCTTTTTAATTTAGCCTAATGTAAACAGTGTTATTGTCATGGGCCACTGCCAGGGTCTGTTTACTCCCAACTGTTGCAACTTCAAACTGGTGTTGGAATGGATGCATTTACACTATCACAGGTTAACCTGGCAGGCTGTCCACTTTTAAGACAGGTCTTGCTCTAAGAAGGTGTTTAAAGGCTATAACCCTGCATGGATCTGAAAGCCAGAGCATATGTGAAATCCTGGGTATTCTACTGAAAAATTTAGTCATCTTTGGTGTTTAGTCTTGTAACATTTGGTTTGCTGGAGCTCATAATTACTGAAGGAAACTGTACACAACTGTCCAAGCAGCCTGATCTGAATATACTAATACACAGATAAGCCTGCTGTTACCTGCTGGTGCATCATGAATCCAGTTATCTCAAAAGTGCACATGAATTTAGCCACACACAGACTCCATGTCTGAGGAGTAAGGTGGAGTTTCAATGTGTTTCTTTCTTTCTCTCCTTAAATATATGATTGAATCTTAGTAAAATATGGAAGGTCATTCCTAATATTACATCTGACATGATGTCTCTGAGGCATGTGAAATCCCTGTCTGTGTAGTTCCCCTCTGCCTCAATTTTTGTCTACAGGTTTGTTTGGGGAATGGTCAGAATTCAAGGGAACATATAGGTTCTTCCAAAGCAAGTGAAGACCTTGGGAATTACAGCAGGCTTTTATATGAATCAATAGTAGCTTACTGAGTCACTTACGGAGTAATTTATTAAAAAATTCTAATGAAATGTGTAACGGGTGTACATCTACTTGACGAAAGAGGTAAAATGCAGACCATAGGTATTTGGCATGTTGAAGAGCAGTGTTGAAGACATTCATTTGTTCATTGTTGCCTTTTTTTTTTTAAATTTCATAACTAAGTAATTTCTCATTTCCTTTATCTTCCATCTATTCGAGTGGCATATATAGGTTTCAGTTGAATTGGAGCATTGTATATGGTGCTTATATGACCTGGTTACCTCCATGAGAGGTAACACACTTCTCCATAAAAGAAGTATCTCCTCCTCTTTAGAGCGTACCATTAAACTCTGCATATTTTTTGTTGGTTTTGGTAAAAAGAAAATACCCTTTTGCCCTTCTAGTTGATGCTGCCAACTACCAAAGTTGCAGATAATGAATCTGGATTAGGAGTTAGTTAAGCCTTTCAGAAAGCAGGTTTTGACTCCAACTCATCCTCTCCACAGGACTTGTAACTCATCTCTCCTGTCTAAAGTTGGATCTCACTACCTAGATATGGCATAAGAGGGAACTAGATATTTTGGGCGTTTGTTTTAATTTTATCTTCTTTCATTCCATAGTGAAAAAGTGTTAAAGCAATGCCATATTTTATTGACTGCTATTTTGTTAATGCAAATATCTTTAGAGTCTGCAGTCCAGCTGTTTAGCAGCCTTATTTTGTGTCTTAATTATTGAGACCAGGAAGAAGCTTAGCATGAAATTCTGTTTGCTACTGTAATGAATAACCTAGGAGGAGGGAAGCAAAGTCTGGTGAAAGGTACAGGCAGGAAAAGTTACAACAGTTAGTAGCATACTAGATTTTGAGGAAACAACAACATAAAAGTGGGGCAGGGTGCAAAACCAACATGATATACACCCTGTGAAGCAGCAAGGCATCAGCACAGACTGAACCTGCAGCTCTACCAGGGTTCAGCCTACTTCTGCTGTTCAACCACAGCAGCAAGGAGAGGATGGAGACTTCTTCCAGCTATGCCTTAATTGGTATCTGATGAATTTCATCGTTGCTGCTTTTCATTAAATCCTTAGAAATAGCTTTTTTTCTGAGGTTCAAAAGTGAAAATGGCAAAAGAAGTGAACTAAAGGTGAAATCCACCCCTGCCAGTATTATGTGTAGGTGACACAAGGCTACAACATCTTTTGGCTTTCATCTCACATCTTTGGTGTGTGAAGGCAAGCTCAAATGTTCTTTTGAAGTATGTCTCGTCTCTTTCACTGCAGTACTTAGGTTTGTCCAAAGGTAGCAGGCGTGCCAGTGTTTTTCACAGCTCCTTCGGAGGTAAATAAAGTACAATGGAAAGAGATAGGCCCCTTTTTATGTATGGAGAACATTAATGAAAGGAGAACAATAAGTGTATGCAAGGAGTTTTGTGATCTCCACATTTTTTCCTACTCACTTACCTATATGAGAATGATACAAACTACCCTGTTTTGTCTTTCCCTACTTCATACATACATTTTTTATAGGTTGGTCTCATTGTAAAGAGGTAAAAATGGTATTTTGCTTTACCATTTTATTAAACACCTTGGCTTTACTTTTCCTTGCTTTTAGGAAATGAGAAAGGTGAGAAAAGCACAATTTTCTAGCTCCAAAAGTCAGTTTATTGGTTGGTTGGAGAAAGCAGAATAGTTCTATGAAGAATAAAAGGTATTATTTCTTCTTTATTTGCCACTCTTTGATAGGGAAATTGTTATAGGCCACTAAGAAGCTTTTTGGTACCAAAAAATTGATGTTAGTTTAATGGTTTAATAACCCTTTTCCTTGAAAAAGAAGTTGAATTTTTAAAGTACTGTTTTTTCCAGACTTGAATCTTCTGATATTGCGGGTTGCCCATAATAAATGGCTAAATAGAACTTTGTTATGAAGAGAGACAACTACAGGTGCATGAAAAAATCAGTGCAGTGTTTGTGAGAAAATACAAATGCTCTAGCATTCTCTAACAGTCACATTCATTAAAGTCCTTTGTCTATGATAGCATCAGCTCTATGTCTAATTCCTCCCATTGGAAGTACATTTAGTAGCAGGTTCTCATGTTCAGTGAAAGCTCTTGAAAATGAAATTGGTTTCCTGCAGGGCATTCATTACAATGATGTAAATCCAGATCAATTAAACTGAAGTTGATGATGCTACTCCAGATTTACATATCTGTAATGGAGAATACAGTCTGGCTCCATATGCGTATGGAATCCCAGCTAATGTAAAACTGGCATGGAAGAGAATAACTTTTAATGTGACCTTTTATAAATGTTCTCAGAAGCTTTTTTTTTAAAGGAACAAGTGCACATTGGTCAGGTATCAGACAGTGGTGCTGTTGATTCCAGATTGCATGTGTATTACTCACGGATCCAGCTGTCTCTCCTCATTTATATTCACCTTTGGGGTCATTGGTCCCTCATGCTGAAACAGAAGCAAGTTGTAACTGGAGGAGATGCAGGACTTTGTCCAACTTGATTTTAGTGGCTGCACATCTGTTCAGACAACAGAAAAACCTATCAAGTGCCTCTGCAATCAGTGAGGTAAGTTGTATGAGATACTGTGAAATGCTACTTCCCTTCCTGTTTACAGCCAAGAACTTCTTATAACTCAACAGGCTGGTAATCCAAGTCTGTACCTTTCAGGCAAATTCCTGTTAACTTAGACCAGAGTTTGTTTGGATAGATACCTTCAAGGCTGGGCCTTGTTCTCTAAGTCTTGCTTTTATGATGTTGAGTTTTTTGTTTGGTTGTTGGGTTTTTTTTCCTTAGGAAGGAAATTGAATTTGTGCCAAAGTCCTACCAAATGGTTCACTGCAGCTTTTTCTTCTACTTCTGTTCTCACCTATGCAGCTCCTCTACCAACTAGAAAAAAACTGAGAGCAAATCTTGCTCTCAGAAGATTAAATACTGTTTGATGGTAAATTGAGCAAAATATAATGGGGCAGCAGTAATTGCTACCTACTGCAGTTGTGGTTAGTCTTAATATTATTTACAGCTAATGAACTGTCATTTTTTATTTTTCAGGTGCAGAGGTTGAAGACCTGATCCTCAAATCTAATCTGTGATGAATGGCTTGATAATAGGCCACTTTCTACACACGTTACACTCCTCCAAAACTATATTGTTATTCAAGAAGTTGATAATCCTGAAACATTACCCCTAATTTTTCCTTCTGGTATTGAATTATTTTCCATATACCAAGTCAGCTCCTGAAGAAAGGGAAGAAAGAAGTAAAGATGTTTTTCTTTAGTGACTTTTATAACAACATATTGCTGACATTTTAAAATAAATATAATTTTTATTAGTTGTCTTACAGACATCTCACTTTCTAACCTTGGTTTTTGTTGAATGAATGCCAGTAGTGAAATGTCTTGCTGAATGCTTGATACAGTTTCAAACTGTGCTTTTATGTGCTCTCCATTTTCCTCCTACAGCAGTTACTGGGAATAATTAGGTACAATAGAACACTGAACGCTTACTTATTCACATAACTGGATTGCAAGGTGATGTGAGAAGTGAATAGGTCAATTTTTTCATACAGGAAAGAAGGAGAAGTAAAATTCTACTTTAAAACTATTTAGCTATTTTGTTCCCCTTGATCTTTCTTTTTATTTTTAGTCTTTTAACCCTCCTTTTGCTGCTTCAGCATTTTCTGTTAATTCTCTTCTGTTCTCCTCCAGTTGCTTCCAAAGACTCGTAGGAAGACCTGTCTGAATTTTCACTTTTTGGAACAAAATACTTGAGGTAGATTATAATATCAATTACCAGAAAAAAGAACTGTAAGGAATCACCTGTATTACTGAGTCCAGTCCTCTAGAAATGGCAACCTAGTAGTAGACATTTACTCCAAGAGGGTCTGCAACAGTTCAGCTCACTAAACCTTCAGTCTTACATGAAACAACAGTTGTGCAGCTGTAATATGTAACAAAGTGAGGTACTGGTATAATTGTTGATGTCCTATATCCCTGCAACAACCAGGGATTTGCTAGGTGGATTTCCCAGATGGTCTCTAGCAGTATCTTATTCCCTACAGAATAGGGAGTAAAAAAGAACAGCCTACAATAATCCCTATCAGTCTGCTGAGGTTTTGTCTGCCATATGTTTCATTAAAACATCCTGCCTTATATTTTGCCTCTAACAGTGACTCATTTTGAATACTTCAAAGAAACAATTAAAAAAGCAGCATCCATATTAGTTATTGAGACAGGGAGGGGATGGTGATCTAGGTAAGCACTGAAAGCTGTGAAATGTGTGCCGTATTTATTAAACATAAAAGACAGTGATCAAATAATTTTGCAAAATGGGTGGTAATGAATAATCCACTGAGTGTTGCAAGTATTACAGAACAGTTTCTTCTGCAATCAGCAAAAGGTCCTGGAAACTAATATTTGAAAACTATGTAAACAGTCAACACTTACTTTTCACTGGGCACTAACGAAAGAGCATGAAAACATCAGCAAATGCGAAAATATGCAGCCAAAGATAGGAGTCTGTAACTGTTGTGAGCTTTAATTCTGCCCATGTAAATGTGGCATATCATGAAACATTTTAATACTGGATGAATTCCATATGCATCTGTAGAGTTTTTACTAAGCTGCTGCTTCTTGGAGCTCACAGTGTTTCTATGAAATACTGCAGCTGCTGCTTGGATCTTGCCATGGTACAACTGAATATTTCTCATATAGATGCTTCTTCTCATCAGCTGCTTTGGTCACAGACTGTCATCCTCAGTGTCCATTCACACCTATTCAGTCTGTGTTTTCTTAACTCTTCTTATCATGAATATTCCATGAGCTGCTCCCTGGAATCATAAAAAGAATCAGGAGCATACGAAGAACTCACATCTCTTGTTGATGCACATGTAATGACACACACCTTAACCTCTGTGTACAGGTGTTCCAGCAGACAAGAAAGTGCGATTATCTTTCATGTGCATTTTAATTAAAATCAGGATGCTATCTTGTTTGTTGCTTCTGACCTCATTTTATGTTTGGGTAGAAGTCATGAAGTAATGCTTCCTCCTTCTGTGTTTCCCATGGCATTTGAGAATTATCTGACTCCATCAGGAAGATCCCTTGCAGAACTATTCAGAATTTCTGCCAATGACCTTCTGTCATTGAGTTCCTGGGCTGTGTGGTTTCAGCATGGATAGAAGAATCTGCATGAAAAACAGAGAAAGGTGAGTTGATTTCCTTGAGTGTTACCATGAATGGCCCCAGTGTGTCCTGTCCTCAGTCCCCAGCATTATACTACAAGTTATATATCAGCTCTCAGAAAGACACATGAATATTCTTTGGGCCCTTTGTACTGAACCAGTGATATATAAGGGGTTTTTTACCCCCTCTGAATGCATGTGTCTTTGTCTCACTTTGTAAAGTTAGTCATATGCTCTTAAAAAATGTTTTACAGGTGGAACCCCGTGGGACTGGACCCATATCAAGAACTGTATTAAATTACTAAAATAAAGGGGTTTAAAATTCCTGTTTCACCTAGTGTGTTGCATGTGTGTCACCTTATACCCTCGTGGCTTCAATGGGAGATGTAGGTATGAAGGAATGAGATACAGGCATCTTTTGAAATATGCTTTTTGAGTCATTTGTGCCTTAAAGATGACCGTCTCACCAAGTTGATGCTTCTGTGGTTCATTAGATGCTTTTTAAAATCCACTTCTATACATAATCATGCAATTAAGTACCCACCCTGCCTTCAGGAAACATAATATTCAGGGCTCTGTAATATTGAAAAAAGATACTGGAAGCCATAGTGGATTTGAACAAGTGACAAAACACTAAGGAGCTGAAAAACTTGCTACACAAAGAGGGAATTACCTTCTTAGAGATAAAGCAGTGGCAACTTCATCAGAGATCTCACTGGTTCTTATGAATTCATAAATTGACTTTTATTTTAGAAGAAAAAGTTATTCAAAGACTCAGAATATGAAACTTATTTAAGTTAGGTTGGAATTGAGAGAAAGCATTTTTACAATGATTGTAACTAGCCATTCATATTTAAGTAGTTAATTATTACACAAAAATTTGTACATAAGGTAGTTCTTTTTACAGATATTTTTTCTAATTAATCTGCAAGTTACTTGGCATGATGTATTATTTAGGAAAACAGTGACAAGTTCCTGTTCAAGAGTTACCAGGTGAAGTTCTCCAGTGCAGGCATTCTCTTCTGAGCTTAACATCTATTAATCTATAGAATGTGGAATTCTTAAAGAGCCAAAAAGACTTTTAGCCCCTCAGACTACCAGTACCCTGGCATAAGTTTTGAAAAACCTGGCATAGATGTCTGTATTTCATAGCCATTAGTACTTAGCCCTGCAAACATCTGCTTTGTGGTATAAAACCCAGGACCAGGCATTTACTGCACTAACTATGCCAATTCAAGATCATTCTTTTTAGTATAAGAGGTAAGTAGTTTTTTAAGAATATCATAGCTCAGCAACAGTGGAGCTCCTGGGAAGGAGCACAGATGTGAAAGTCCCAGAAGAAGTGGCCAGAAAAAATAAGGCCCGATGCTGCAGTCAAGATCCTAACAAGGATAAGAATTAATGACAGAAAATGTATAAGGGTTTTAAGTGGCAGTGGTAAAAAATGAAATGTTAACTTCAGTGACCCTGCCTATCTCACATGGGAGGACTTGTATGAACTCTGAAAGGGCAAATTTCCATGGGCTGTGCTCAGGCTACAGCCAGGTATCTTACACAGTGGAGATGTTTACTTCTGTCTGATGGAAATGCAGAATCCAAGATATGGGAAAGCAAATGGATGACATTTAATTTCAAAAATTAATGGGCCTCACTAATCCTATCCTAAAGCCTTTCATCCTTCCAGAAAAAAACCCCACATGTTCTTAACCTTGAATTAGTTAATTGAGGGCAGTGTAATTTTCGGTGATCAGATCAACTGAAGCACTAACCAAGGTAAACACCATTTTTGGTGCACAAAGTTAAGGCGTAAAGAGTGTTACCATAGCTCCAGTTATGTAAAGCCTGAGAAACATGATCTCTGCAAAACATAAGGCAACAAAGCCTTAAGTTTGGTCCCATGATCCTTGTGTCAGATGTATGTCTTTAGAGATGTGCCAAACCATGGATTTGCTTATGGTCATTAGGACTGACCAGTGCTGGGTTTTTTAGGAGCAAAAAAATTAAAAAATACAGAAATACATTGTAGAAACATTACTCAGGAACTGTCAAGTTGAGGCTGTTTTATTTGCAAACAAAGAATAGAAGATAAATAGTCTTTGGGTTTATTTCAAGGTTGTTTATAAAACAGGTACTGAAATACTGACCTTGAAAATAGTAAGTGTAGTCCACAAAGCAAAACCAAGTGATGTAGTGTTTCTTCTTGAGAGTTTTCCAACACTTCACCACCTTTCGTGGTGTGTGTGCAATTACACTATATTTGCTTCTTAATTTTGACAAGATTATAAATACAGATTATTTTCTTACATAAGATATTAGGATGAACATGTTAGAAAATATTTTGAGAGTGGTGGTAGAGGAAATAATTCCTTGTGGTTAGTTACGAATGATAAATCTTTGGCGAGGGGTAGTGATGGATCAAAACAGAAGCTTCTCCAGGTCTATGAAGCCTTGCAACTGAATGACTTCGCTCCATCTTCTTTGCAAGGTAGAAAACAGACCTGCCAGACTCCAGTGATATTTTTTGTGATCTCACTTTTGGCTAAGCCTCATGAAGAGGAAGGTTGAAATAAAAATAGTTTCCCTCATCCTCGCTCTGGAGTTTGTCTGAGGGATGGCTTGCAGAGAATTCTTTTGCAAATCAAGAAGTCTGAGGTAGTAAAAAAGGAGTAGTCTGGGAAAAAGGATTGAAAAGTCTCCTGTAGTTTTGTCACACTGATAATGCTATTAAGGAGCATAGTTTGTGTATCCTCTTCCTTCACTTTTGAAAAGCTGAAAGGTAAAAGCTAGAAATTTTTGCTTTCAGCTTTTAAACTTGTGGTTTTGTGATTTTAAAGAAAGCTATGGTTATCCTAAAATTCATGTGGAACTTCGATTAAGCATACCATGCACAATTTATTACCAATTAAAAACTGCTGGATGGTACATTTGTCACAGATAACAGGGCCATGAAAGACAGTGTGTTAAAAGGAACATTACTGTGCACAGGCATATTGCTTCATATATTAGTTAACATCTCACAGCTTTGTAAGATAAAAGTAGCTACTTGGAAAGTTGAAGCTTTTTAAGAACATCACCTTATCAAATCATTTTCAAGAATGTTATTTCATGCCTTCAACAGATTTTGTATAACCATCACTTTCTTGCCTTCTGTCAAGCTGTGAGGTTAAATTATATTAAATAAAAGAAAGATTATCTCCCAGCCTTATTCAGCATTGTGAACTACATAGTAATGCCACAGAACATATTCATACTTGTACATATATCCAGAAAAATAATAGTACATGCTCAAAGTGCTATGGAAATGACTAATAAATATGGGATTCTTATCTGTATGGATACTTTCCACATACCACTTCGAATTCATTCTACCTAGAGCAAGAATTTGCAATATACTTGTTAGATCTTTTCAAAGTATGACTTTCCATAAAAATACATTCAGATGCAAATTGTCATTCAGACATTTTATGTCAGACTGTTCCTGTTTGCTCGTGTCCCAGGTAGGAAATGTTTTTTAAAATCTTGGCTACAAGGAAAGCTTTATCCAGAAAAAATACCGGTTGGCTATCCATACAGTGCCGTTGATTCTATCAGCGTGAAAAGACATTTCTTGTGGTGCTGATCATTGTCCTGATTTTTTTTTTCCAAAGGAAGTGGTTTTTGCTCTGTCAGTTTGTCTGTCCCTGTATAACCTTTGAAACTGGTGACCAATTTCATTCTAATTTGATAAGGTAGGAATCCTGACAATGTTAAGTTGCTACAAGTTCTGTGAAATTCTGCATTCATCTCATGTAGAAAGGCCCGGGTTACTGCCTTCATGAGGGCCTTTCATTTTGAGAGGCAGAAGCTGCTTGGGCAATGAGTAATCTCCAATCATCTCCAACAATCCCCTCAACCCTTGCCCTGTAAGAAGTGGGAGAGATGTGGAGTTGAAATGGAGAAGGCCCATAGGTGAGGTCTTGGGGATCTAGGACATATGTCAGTAGAATATCAGGTTTATTCAGTTCCACTTTGTGAAGACAAACCTGTATAATATCCTGAATATTTCTGTGTAGGAATCACTGAGCAAATGTTAAAGCTATTCCTTTACATAACTCATAGAGAGGAGCTGTGACTGCCAGAGTGAGTCACATCCCTGTATTTTGTTTGTTGCTTATGCCACTGTTGAAAGCACTTGCTGCATAGAAAAATTCAGTAGCTTGAACCAATATTATTGCATTAATTTAAAACCAGTAGTACTGGAGTTTCAAAATTTTTGACAAGAATGAAGACGTCATATATACCAGAGAAAACAAATTTCTATATGTCCTTTCATTGCCTGCATGGTGTTACTTTTTAATAATGAAAGACAAAGCTATTATTGTCCTATGCCACACATGAACAGATACTTGTGTTCAAATAGAGCCCTACTAGAGTGGTTGTAGGCACAGGGCCTACAAAAGGAAATCCTGTTGTATTTACTTTGTTGACTAGAAGATTGACAGGTAGTTTAGCAAGTTGGAATGGAAAACAAAATATGCAAAGTAATATTACATATGTTGCCATACCATTACCAACTAGTAAACATTGCTGGTTCATAAATTCTGACATTGCAAAGCTTGACAGTGTGTATACCTTTAAAAATTGCACTGGTACAAATGTGTTTCAGGAAACCTTCTATCTGTGGACCATTTTCCCAGTCATAAAGCTTTTTGTTTGGATTGTAGCTACAAAATATATACCCTGTAGCCTTTTCAGACTCCTTACAAATTCCTTCTGGTGAGCTGAATCACAGTTTCATTGAGAAATCTTACATTTAGAGACTCATGTCTCCTAATGCCCAGTACCTACCTAGGTAACCAGCTGAGATGCTTTCTAGATGCACATCAGGGAATCTCAAACTCTTGAGTGCAAAAATCAGTAAGGCAGGAAGAGCAGATGAGTTTGTTTCGCTTTGTGCAGCTATCTTTAAATCCACTGAATTTAGATTGTACCCTAACCCTTAGCACACACACTGTTAACTTAATCCTAAGGAACGAGGAAAGATCCTGGGATAAAAAGATGTTTTCTTGGTACTCAGTGCAAATCCTGGCAGCTAAACCAGTTTCAGGTATGTGAGTACTTGTTTGACTCCATATGATCTTCTGCTCTATGTAACCAGCTCTGAGCTGTCCCTGGTGCAGCTCACTAGGCAGAAAGCAAGTTTTGTGCAGGAAAATACCAAGAGCTGTGGGTATGCCAGCGCCAGGTGATGAGGCTGGATGCAGGCAGCAGGTCTGGCACACTAAGGGAAAGGCTGCACAGACAGTGCAAAAGAGATTATTCTCGTTAGGTTCATTAAATCTGGTGACTGACTAGGGAAGGGGAACTTTTACTAAAGTTATCCTTGCCATTCAGATTTTAAAATTCCTGCTAGCTGGATTTCTGATCTGTGGCCTGGCTGCACAACAGGGCACAGAGAATGCTGCTTCCAGTGACAATGACAGGGGGTGTTCACAGAAAACTGTTCTGTCTCTTGCATTCTATGCATCTTGTATTTGGGTTTAGTAAAATACAACAGATGAGAGTTATGTTCCCCATTCATACTCCAAAAGGATCTCAGCCTGTAGATCACAGTGCTCCATGTCTTGAACTCAGATAGAGCTCTGTGGAAGAAGAGAATGGGTGAGCACATAGTGTAGGCAGCAGCACCATGAGAGGGGGCAGCTTTCACGAAATAGACATATGGACAACTTATTTTAGTTTATAAATACATTCTATTCTGTTTTCCTCTTTTTTCTTTCAATTTCGTCAATGAAAGCTGTGGATAAAGTAATAGTCAAGTGAAATAAGAAGGTGAACAGAAACGGACACAAACTTTTAAAGCTTTGGCCAGTTCAGATCCAATTCTGAACTTTTCAGTTCCCTTCCTGCAATAAGCTAACAATACAGGATCAGACCCCTTTTCCCTGCGCTTGGGGCTGATGGGAAGATTAAGTCTTTTGGGTTGGTGCAAGATACAAAACAGGTTTTATAGCTGTTCCCTGCTCCATAGTCAGACATTGAGTTGTGGTATCAATATGAGAAAATGTATTTCTCTCTGATTTGCCTGCTCTGATTTATTCCATTTCTCTATTATACTTCTAGCTGGTTTTCCTCACAAAACTCTTCCTCTACAACAATGTTGATTGAATGTATTTTTTGGAGAAGTGGAGTTTTGCTGAATAGGGAATTCTCCACTGTTGTATCATGATAAGATCTGAGACTTGTGCACTGATTTTAGTGAGGTAAAGTGAACATATGTAACAGAGTGGCCCCTAGAATGTACAACTTAAAATATCTCTCCTAATAGCAGCTAAAAATACTGTTTGTTATAAATGGGTTTGAGCTTTTACAGACCAAGTCTCTTAGATCATCTTGGAAGCTTCTTTGCTGCTTGATAACTGCATGGTTCCCTATAGCAGAGCTTTAAGTACGAATGCGACAGAAACGTTTTGCAGTAAATAAAGATTATGCAACTATAAGAAATCACAGAGAGTAGTGGAGCATGGAGTCAAGTTCGGAAGAGCAATTTCCCTTCCAAACAGCAGCTGTTCTGGGAGCTGTCCTGGAGGAAGCAGGATGATTCTCCTCTCACAAGCCTGAGAGTTCAACAGGCTGAATGTTAAATTCCAGGGCGTATTTATAACCCAGGCCACCCAAAAGTTCTCACTCACTTTTGTATCAAATATACACTAACATTTCTACAAGTTAGTAAGTGCTGTACCATCTCTAAATTTATGGATTACAGTAAGAATTTCTGATTTCTTCAGGGTGGTACCATGAAAGCTATGGTCCCATAAATGTAGTTAATAATATTTGTAGAGATTTAGGAGGCTACTGTGATGTCTCTGATTCTTCTGGGAAAGAGCATTTGCTCTTCCACGCACTCTGTTGTTTGCTAGAATTGGTTCACTGAATGGTTTGATCAAGATTTACCTTTTCTTTTGAGAGTCATACTTAATGCTTTTTATAATACTGTCCTCCACCCCCACCCCCAAAATGTCAGACTGTCTTTAGTAGGAGCACAGTCAGAATAGCTTTAGGACTGAAAGGCTCTTTTGCTATTTCTGTTTCTTGGTGCTCTTTTTGTATCAATCCTAAGGATGCTTTGGTCTGGACAGCTAACGGCTAGAGATTGCCTTTACAAGGAATTCTCCTGCAGTATTCTCATGGTTGCTGTCATGTGCTAATCTCAAGCAATATGTCTGGCTTACTCGTATGATAAATGCTTTATTTCTCCTTTCCTAAACAAGGAGGGTAAAATCAAACTACATGCATTTCTTACAAATCAGTCTAAAGATTTATTTGTGGTAGATAAGTAGTGAACTAATCAGTAATCTATTCCATCAGCTTCAGCTGCTGACATCTCAGCTGCTCCCATGCCACTTAGACTGTTACAGACTAGGAAGAGTTCCCCTGCCCTGGTTCAGGAGTCCTGTATTCATTTGTGCCCTTTTGATTGGTCTTAAGTTCTAAATCTCCCCACCTGGCACTTAAGCAATAATTAAGGCAATTAGCCTTTGTCTTCCAGGGCTAGTTGCTAACACAATCCAACTGATTTACCCCCACAGATATTTTATAAAGCTCAGCAAAGAAAGAAAAGGCTGAAAGGAGAAGCAAGAGTGAGGTTTTTCTTCATTTTCTGTTTGTGCCTTAAAGTTCTCTGTAAACAATGTGCTTGTGTCTTGCAAATGCCACAAATTTGTGTTCTGCTTCTGTTGCATTCCTAGCTTTCCCACAAAGTAATCCATCTTTAATATGTGATCTTGTTAGCAGGATCAGTTGTAAATGGATGTTTGCTATCAAACATATTAATTTGGGATACATACATGTCATTAATCAATTGGCTTTGTTTTTTGCATGAATCTGTCTTTCAATATGTTATCATTACTATCTTTTTTTCCTGTAATTTATACTTCTGAAGCTGTAAATGATTGATCAGTCAGACTTTCATGATCAGAGGAGGGAGAGTTACAGGACTGTGTTCTCTGACCTATTCTGGCATATGGCTGTAGTGACTGAGCAACAAATACTGAAGGAGAGGGGAACCTAAATTTGTCTCAAACAATGGATAGAGGTGAGTTGGAGTTCCCTCTTCCACTCCTTCCACCAACTGATTTTTAATCTCCTTCCCAAACATTTGCACTCTGTCATGCTCAGACTTGAAAGAAGAAAGGTGGGAGGACAAGGCCAGGTTGGACAGAGCCTTGGGTGACATGGTTTAGTGTGAGGTGTCCCTGCCCATGACAGAGGGGTGGAACTATATGATCTTAAAGTGCTTTCCAATCCTAACTATTCTATGATTCTATGACCCCTGAAATGCTATTTTGTAGGAATGAAGTATGAAGAAGAAATCAGCACAGGGAATAACTCATGATAAATTCAGAAAGAGCACACCAAGAAAGGTCTATTATTAAACCATTCTCCTCTCTCATCCCTATAATCATTTTTAGTCCCTCATTATTACCCACTTTTGTTCTATTTGCTGCATTATTCTTACTTGTATGAGTTAGAATAAAAAAAATTCAGTTCATCCTTTCTTATTAGAAAATACATGACCACAGCTCAGCATATAACTGCATATTTAAGAAGTCCAGCTGCTATGTAGCCTTAGGCAGACTTTATAGAGAGTTGCTGGGTTCCTGAACCTCAACTAGCACTCTTTTGCTAAAGTCCTGGCAAGAATGAGACAGAGCATGCTTTGTCTCTATTGCTTTCTTTCTCTTTAGCTAGTAAAAGCAAATGCTCCTCTCCCTTGCTGCTGCTGCTCTTCCAACACACAAACCCTGCCATTGTAATGTATTATTAGCCCTACATCTGCCTCTGGAAGTTTGTTTTGAAAATTTGTACAGCCTGGAATCCTCTTGCATAGCTTCCATCTCCAGCTTTTCTGGGATACATAGAGACAGGGGAGCATGGTGAAAGTAAGCATCAAAAAAACCCCGTAATTCTTATCTTCTGGCTTCCTGATATAACTTGTATTCTTTCGCCACTGAATGTATTTGCTCATTGGAAACATAGCTCTGCAGATAGAAAAGCATATACCCAAGCTGGTATGGAGGAGGAGAAAACTATCATAGTAAAGAGTGAGAGGAAGAGAAAGTCAGTGGAGTAAAGGGGCAGGTACAAAGTGTTTAGATTCTCTGTGGTTGCTAAGAGAGCTCTCTTAGCAAGGACTTTGCCTGTAACTGACAGTCATAGATTCAAGGGATGTTGTTCACAAATAAGCACATAATTTCCCAATGTAGATTCATGCTTTGAGACTTGAGAAAATAGCCTTCTGTTTCATGTTTGTAATTGAGGAAGAAAACAGGTTATTGGACCATTTTGGTGTTACAGCTTAAATTTACAGCAAGAAGGAACAGAGAGAAATTTAGGGAGAAAAATGTGGTGGAAATAGTATGAGAGTCAAGAAAATAATGCAAGACGAGAATTAAACAATCATCAGAGCTAAAAGCATGATGAATTCAAAGAGAAAGAAAAGAATGAAAGATTTTAGAGGAAAGCAGCCTGGAATAAAATGGTTTAAGCTGAACCAAGAGGCATGAACAGAAGGAAGCAAAGGAGGAAAAAAAGCAAAGATTGTGGCAGTTTTCTAATTCATTGTAGATGTGTGACAAGGGGCCTGTGACTAAACTAGTAAATTGCACTGGTTTTATTCCCTGTTTTGTATTCCTCACTGCTAAAGTGAGAATGGGATTCTTCTATTTAGGTTGTCCAGTAGCAATATGCTTGGATTAAAATAGAGTATCTGGTGATGCCATGTTGACAAGAGACCCTGCTCTACTGTATTTACAATAACATTATTTTCCTGCATACAAATACCCTAAGAATCTTGTCAAAAGGTCAAAATTTCACCAAAAATAGAAATGGTAGTTTTCTAATAGAAGTTTGGTTGATACATTTTGACAAAAGCGCAGGAACTACATGGGGCACTTGCAGGCTTTTGGCTTCAGAGAGCTGTGGTAGCACCTGCAAAATATGCTAATGATGTCATTAAGATACCACTCATGAAGCCTCCTTACCTTTGATAATAAGGTAGATTTTATCTTTTTTTTGTAAGGTAGGTTCTTATGAGTGTGTAGCATCTTCATTCAGATCTTCTGGGTTTGTTATGGGTGTAATGTAGGAAATGTTCACATACTCTATTGGCTCATGGTTTGCAGGAATCCAGACATTTGTGGTGATTTCCTATGTGGGAGCCTCCATTTCTCAAATTCACAGAAACTCTGTCAGATCCTTTTGAAACTTCAAAATAGCGGTGTATGATGCCAAAAATAATTTACGCTTTTATTTGAGTCTGTCACCATTTAGCTTTGTCTTTTCAACTGCCACAAAGGACATTGTGTTTTTGGCAATATTGCTGCCACGTTT